>WNWK01026961.1:0-26801 GCA_009830355.1 Cherax destructor | reverse complement strand
TGAACCCAGGCCCCCCCACCCGCGGGGCTCCCATGTTGCTGCCAGTTTTAACCCCGGGCGACCCAACCTCCCCCCCCACCAACATTTAAAATAAACCCCTTAGCTGGATTTCTCTATTTCACCGTTAAACTTACTTTTACAGTATTCACCAAAAGAAAGCATATTTCTAAAATTATCATTTACATTTATCTAAAGGTTATACATTATTATTACTGTTTTTCCAAATTTTCCGGGAAATTTATGGCACATTTCCCCAATAGTTTATATATTACGATATTTAAATGTCATGCAGAAACCTGCATAACACTTGGGACTACCCCTTGGCTGCTACATTGGCAGACACCACCGCCACACTCCTTAGCCGAAGGGGGTGGAGCTGCCAGTCACAGGGAGCCCCAGAAGACTCGCAAAATGAAGACTCTTCCCATAACTTCACCCCAAATTAGGCCGGAGCCCCAGGGAACAGGGGGCAAGTGTCCCTCTAAATTTTCCCAAGGAGTTTGGGGGGGAAAATCATCAAAAAACCAAGGCCCACAGGGCGACCAGTTTCCCTTTTTTCAGAGACTAAAAGTGTTGCGATCCAGGGGGAAAAATGCCAGCAGCGTTCTGGGCACGCGGCAAATTTGGGGGGAGCGGGACGAAGTTTTTGGGAATGTAGCTCTAGTTGTTATCTATGTTTTTTTACTCCCTATGTATTTTTTCTTGAAAAAAGTTTTAAAAAAATTGATAGGGAAAATGGAATATTCAAACGGCTTCAGAAAAAAAACAAAAATTTTTCCCCTTTTAAGCCTTTTTTTCCACTTTCCGAGGCAATGGGTCCCACAATTTACACAAGAGGGGACCCCTCATATATATATATTTTTATATATATATATATATATATATATATATATATTATATATATATATATATATATATATATATATATATATATATATATATATATATATATATATATATATATATATATATATATATATATATATATATATATATATATATATATATATATATATTTCATTAGTAAAATTGGTGCAAATTAATAGCAAGAACTCATTTAAAATTAAGTCCTTTCTAAAATTTTATTTTATACGTTTAAAGATATATTTTTTTTCATTTATGTTAATGTAAAAATTTATAATTTTGTACCAAGAGAAACTTTGAAAACCTACCTAACCTTATTACAACAAGCGCAATTTAATTTAGCCTAACCCAACTAAATATATTTTAGATACGTTAACAATTATTTAATAATAAACAAACACAATGAAATATATTTTTTTCTTTTGATTCAGAATGATTTTTGCGAAATTATTGCATACACAAATTTTCGCTTGTCTTATATGGGAAGAAAAGCGTTGCTATTTAAGCCAAAATCGCAAGTTTTACCTAATCGGCACGACATATATATATATAATATATTTTTATCTTTATTTTCAGAATGATTTTGGCGAAATTATTGCATACACAAATTTTCACTTGTCTTATATGGCAAGGTGAGCGTTGCTATTTAAACCAAAATCGCAAGTTTTACCTAATCGGCACGACATATATATATATATATATATATATATATATATATATATATATATATATATATATATATATATATATATATATAGGTAGTGTTTTCAAAGTTCTCTTGGTACAAAATTATAAATTCTACATTAACATAAATGAAAAATATGTCTTTAACGTATAAGAGAAAATTTTAGAAAGGACTTAATTTTAGATGAGTTCTTGCTAATTGACCAGTTTTAGCTAATCGGCACGACATATATATATATATATATATATATATATATATATATATATATATATATATATATATATATATATATATGCAAAAGATCACAGTAATCAGGTGATATCAAAATATGCAAGACAACCACTATGAAAAATAGAGGAATTCCAAGCGCTTTCGTGACAACTCACATTATCAAGGAACTATAAAAGGAAACATGACAAGAGGGCTTATATAAGGGCAAGACTACACCTCACAGTCACAATACACTAACAAAGACTACACCTCACAGTAGCGTAACATCTCACGACTCTGTGAAGAGGAACATAAGAAAGGATCTGAAACTCTTCCCAAGAATTAAGATTAGTCCAATTTATCATTAAATTCTTCCCAAATTGTATTAATTATAAATGAATCCAATTTATATAAACCAAAAGAAATATTCATATTATTTTCAAAACTGCTTTTAATGAAACATGATTCTATTATATTCCTCTCAACCATGGACTTGCTTGATACAACCTTCTCAGCATTTTGAAAATCAATTGGATGGTTAAAATCTCTCACATGAATAAATAGAGCATTAGAATCTTGTCCAGTTCTAATGCTATATTTATGTTGTTTTAATCTTAGTTCAAGACTTATTCAAGTTTGACCGTAATAAACTTTAACTCAGTGGTGGACCTGACTTAACTCAGTGAAGACGTGTCTTGTGTGCTCTCTGTGAATCTGAAGATGATGTCCTCTCTTGAGCTACTCTACCAGCAGCTGAAGGAAGAACTGAGGGTAGCTAAGCTTGAGATACAGCGACTGACTGAGGAAAACAAGAGGATTCGTAGTAATCCTCCTGTTGAGAATCCTCAAGCCAAGAAAGAAACCTGGACAGTGGCTAAAACGCATGGGACAAAGTTAAGGATCAAGAGGACGGGTGGAGGGGTAGAAACAACGAAGACCCAGGAGAATGTTGTGGAATCATCGAACCCATTCTCCGTGCTACCCGATGAATGTGAGTCGACTTCTGGGAGCGTCACGACGAACGACACCAAGGAAGGTAAAAACATTGTTGTTGTTGGGGACAGCCAGGTTAGATACATGGATAGGGCTTTCTGTTTGAATGATAGGAGTAGGAGACAGAGGGTTTGCTTTCCTGGGGCTGGGATGGAGGATATTGTTAGCCGTCTGGACGACATAATGAGAGGTAATGGGAGCAATCCTATTATCTGTCTCAGTGCTGTAGGCAACGATGTTGGCAGACGTAGGAGTGAGGACCTGACTAGCAGGTTTAGGTCAGCAATAGACATAATTAGGAAGAAGGGTGGGAACCCTGTCATATGTGGTATTTTGCCAAGGCGAGGAGTTGGAAATGAATAGATGTCCAGGGCAATTGGTGTCAATTGCTGGCTGGACAAATACTGTAAGGAAAATTCAGTAACATTCATTGACAACTGGGACCTCTTCTATGGCAGAAATGACATGTATGCCAGGGATAGGGTTCACTAGGTATTTTAGTGGGCCTGAAGAAGATAAATTATGTAGTATCACAGTCACTAGTAAAATGGTTATTAAACAGATAGACCGTTTGAAGCAAAATAAATCTCCAGGTCCTGATGAGCTTTTTCAAGGGTTCTTAAGGAATGCAAATGGAACTCTGAACCCTTAACTAACATTTTTAACCTATCTCTTCAAACAGGTGTAGTGTCGGATACGTGGAAGATGGCTAATGTAATTCCTATTTTTAAAGCAGGGGACAAGTCGTTACCATCAAATTACCGCCCAATAAGTCTAACATCAATTGTAGGCAAATTACTAGAGTCGATTATAGCTGATAACATAAGAAGCCATCTCGATAGGCATAATTTGATTAATGATACTCAGCATGGATTCACCAGGGCCGTTCCTGCCTAACTAATTTATTAACTTTTTTCAGTAAGGCTTTGAGGCAGTTGATAATGATAAAGAATTCGATATTGTTTATTTGGATTTTAGTAAGGCTTTTGATAGAGTACCACATCAGAGACTGTTAAAGAAAGTGGCTGCTCATGGCATTGGGGGAAAAGTGTTGTCATGGATCGAGTCATGGCTCACCAATAGGAAGCAGAGGGTGTGCATAAATGGGGTTAAATCGGAGTGGGGATCTGTAACAAGTGGCGTTCCTCAGGGATCGGTTTTGGGCCCGTTGTTGTTTATAATATATATAAATGACCTTGACGAGGGAATTTCTAGTGATATGAGCAAATTCGCTGATGACATGAAGATAGGTAGGATAATCGTTTCAGACGTAGATGTCAGTGAACTACAGGAGGATTTAGACAAGCTCAATTCCTGGTCAGAAAAATGGCAGATGCAGTTCAATGCAGATAAATGCAAAGTTCTATAGCTCGGTAGTGTCCATAACAAAAACACTTATAAGTTAAATAACGTAGAACGTAGCCATACAGAATGCGAGAAGGACTTGGGGGTGATGGTAAGCAGCAACCTTAAACCAAGACAGCAATGCCTAAGCGTACGTAATAAGGCAAAAAGATAACTGGGATTTATATCAAGAAGTGTTAGCAACAGAAGTCCAGAGGTTATATTACAGCTTTATACATCATTAGTAAGGCCTCACCTAGATTACGCAGCTCAGTTCTGGTCTCCATATTACAGAATGGACATAAATTCGTTAGAAAACATTCAGCGTAGAATGACTAAATTAATACATAGCATTAGAAATCTTCCTTACGAAGAAAGATTGAAGACCCTTAAATTACATTCACTTGTAAGACGTAGAATGAGGGGAGACATGATCGAGGTATACAAGTGGAAAATGGGTATTAACAAAGGGGATATAAATAAGGTCTTGAGGATATCTCTCCAAGAGAGAACCCGCAATAAGGGATTCAAATTAGATAAGTTTAGATTTAGAAAGGATATAGGAAAGTATTGGTTTGGAAATAGGGTAGTTGATGAGTGGAACAGTCTGCCTAGTAGGGTTATTGAAGCAAGGACCTTGGGTAGTTTTAAATTTAGGTTGGATAAATTCATGAGTGAAAGGGGTTGGATTTGAGGGAATGCACATGAGTAAATAAAATTATCAAGGCTTATTTCTTGGGTAGCATTGAAAATTAGGTTGAACAAATATTCTGTTAGTTGGATAGAATGTGAAGGACCTGCCTAGTATGGGCCAATAGGCCTGCTGCAATGTTCCTCCTTTCTTATGTTCTTATGTTCTTATGTTTTACAGGGAATCTTATAGACACATCCGTCAGCATTTTGGGGGAATTTTTTATCAAAAGTCTTTTACTGTATCAAGACTTTTAAATACAACTTTGATATTAAAATTCTTATGAAAGGAAGGCATATCAACCAAGTTTTCATGGTAAGGAAGAACCAACATATTTTGGTTGAATAAGGTTGGTTGTCCCTTTTGGACAAAAATATATATATTAAACATATATATATATATATATATATATATATATATATATATATATATATATATATATATATATATATATATATATATATATATATATATATATATATATATATTAACATATATATATATATATGTTTAATAATAAACAAACACAATGAAATATATTTATTTTCGTTAGGTTCAGAATGATTTTTGCGAAATTATTGCATACACAAATTTTCGCTTGTCTTATATGGCAAGAAGAGCGTTGCTATTTAAGCCAAAATCGCAAGTTTTACCTAATCGGCACGACATAATATATATATATATATATATATATATATATATATATATATATATATATATATATATATATATATATATATTGTGACCACAAACAAGTGTTATTGAATCAATAACAACACTGCGACTAGCCGAGGATTCGAACTCATGTTGTTTTGGCCTTCCTCATGGTGAGCAAAAACCACATGATGCTCTAACCCACAAGACCACGCAATCCTTCAAGAATCACGCACCCAGCAGAGCTAGATGTTTTACCGTGATCCATGGACATACGGTGGAGTAGGTGCCTCTAAACTAATTTCATTCTACTCCCCGTTTGGTGTACTAGACTCCACGAGCAGTATTTTATATTATTGTAACCAGGAACTAATGGTACTGAATCAATACAACACTGTGACTAGCCGAGAATTCGAACCCATGTCGTTTTGGTCCGCCCCATAGTGAGTGAAAATCACACATGACGCTCTAACCTACAGGATCACGCAATCCTACAAGAATCACGCATTCAGCAGAGCTAGGTGTTTTACCGTGATCCGAGGACATACGGTTGCGTCGGTGCCTCTGAACTAATTTCATTCTACTCTCTGTTTGGTGTACTAATCTCCATGAGCAGTATTTTATATAATTTTATATAACGAACAATTGGTATTGAATCAATAACAACACTGCGACTAGCCTAGGATTCGAGCCCATGTCGTTTCGGCCGTCCCCATGGTGAGCGAAAATCACACATGACGCTCTAACCCACAGGATGGGAGAGAAGAAAGTTCGTTTAGCACGTGAGAAGGCAGAGTCTATGAAATGGGAAGGGTAGCCAAGACGGGAAAATTAATTATGAGGAGTGGAAATTTCTAATTCAAGAAACTGAGGATCACAAATCTGGAGAGCACAGAGAAAGAGGGAGATAAGAACACTTTTCTTGACAGAGGAAGCATGATAAGAAAAGTAGTGAATATACATCCCACTGTGCATAGGCTTGCGGTACACGGAAAAGGCAAAACCTGTAACTGAGCGGTGGACATGAACATCAAGGAAAGGAAGCTAGGAATTAGATTCCCATTCAGCTTTAAACTTAATGGAATGGGCAAGATTATTAAGAGCATCAAGAAATGGTTGGAAAAGACTAGAGTCATGAGGCCAAAGAGCAAAGGTGTCATCTACATAGCGGACAGTTGCTCCCCAGCCTTGGTGGTGCGCGGGTGAGCTCAGTCGTCCCCCTGGTGGAGGTTAGGTGAAATTTTATTTTCACCATCATGGTGGATACCTACCGGCGCCGTGTCAACACTGTCTGTGTGGACTTGATTAAAGGTGCTGTGTATCCTGATAATGCTGAGATCATCTTGCCATTGGTTCTACGTGACACCTTCGGAATATCGACTGAGGCCATTTATGGCATCTCTTTGAACGGATCAGCCAGATTTTTCGTCAAGTTCAACTCCACTGGTGTGTATGAAGAAGTGGTGGACAAGTTTCAGGACAAGCCTATTGTCGTCAACTCGGGATTGGAGGTGCGTATGCGTGACGTGTCGGCTCATTACTCTTGGATTCATGTGAAGAACCTCCCGTTTGAGGCTGTTGAATTTGATGTTCGGCGAGTATTCGGCCAGTATGGGACTATACATGTAGCTAATGTTGGTCGGTGGCAGCAGGGAACTTATGCTGGCATGCTGGCGGGATCATACTCCCTCAAATTGACTTTGAGGAGGCCTATCCCGTCATACGTTCAGATGCAAGAGTTTCGTACTCAAGTATATGTCTCGTATGCTGGACAGGTGAGGACGTGCCGGCTCTGCGGTGCCCCGGGACATATGGCGGTTACGTGTGATCAACACAGGGAGCGGCAACCTGGATGTCGAGATGATGGGACTTTTCGTGCTGAGACGGACCTGAGTGATATGACCAAGACGAGTGTACAGTTGGATGTGGCCGAGGTCCTTGATACTGAGGATGTCCCTCAGAGTTGGAGTGAGGCGGTTGATGCTGCAGAGGAGGCCGTTTTGACTTTACCCCCAACAACGCAGGAAGAGGAGCAGGAGTGTTCTCAGGTTGCCATGGAGGGTGACTTGTTGGAGGTGGTCTCTGAGTTATCAAGGCCTTGTTTCGAGGACATCCAGAGCCTCCTTGGGAGCCCGTCACCGGCGGGTGTTTTGGGCTTGGATGAGGACTCATCTTGTGTTTCGGAGCATCCGGAGGGCGAGATTGGTCCGGTAGAGGACCTTGTTGACTCTGTGCCTGTGGTGGTGGCTGAGGTGGAGATGCATAGGAAGGAAGGTAATGGGGAGATGGAATGTGTGGAAGCATCCCGCAAGCGGCCCAGTGGGGATTCTGAGGATGATGAGATAACCCCGGGCCAAAGGTCTTCTAAAATGGCCTGGAGGGATGTTGTCAAGGGGAAGAAGGTTGCACCCCAGGGAAAGAAAGGTGGGATAGGAGTGAAAGGAGGTAGGGTACAAAGTGGGGTCTCTGTGCCAGTTGTGACAGGGTCTATGTGCCGAAGTGGCAAACCCCCTTTGACCTATTCAGGTGTTTCAACTTAAATGTTAATGGGCTCCGGGAGGAAGTTCGGAGGAGATGGATTGAGGTGACGCTCAGACTGTTGAATGTGGATGTATGCTTTCTCCAGGAGCATAATTATAGGTGTGGTAGGGATTTGTGTTTGAAGGGATATAAGTGTTATACTGGGAGTTCGGGGCATTTCAAGGGTGGGGTGATGGTGGGTATACGTGAGACCAGCCCTTTCAAGTTTAAAGCCTGGGAGGAGGGGGGTGGGTGTAGGACAGTACGGGTGGACTGAGTTTGGGAAGATATACAGGTGTGTTTCGTTGGTGTATATATGCCGGCGACTTCCAATCGCTGTGTAAAGGATGATTTTGTACGTGATGATTTGGTTTATGCTTTGAGAGGTTTACCGTTGGTTACGATAATTGCAGGGGATTAGAATTGCATTATTAGAGGGAGGGATGTGGAACCTCGAGGGGCGGGTTGTTTGTTACAGAGCTTGAGGGAGGTGCTGAGGGCGGTTAGTGTGGAGGATGTGGTTAGGGGAGGAGGGTGGCGTGTGGATCACACTTATATTAAACAGGGTTATGCGGCTAGGTATATGTATCAGGGGCAGTTCAGGTAGGTGAGGTTAAATGTCAAGATTTTGGTTTTTCTGATCATAGGGGTGTGTTGGTAGATATGGTTAGGGCTGGGGCGGTGAAGATATATTCCGGGTATTGGAAATTAAATGTGAGGTTGTTGCAGGGGTTGGATCACAGGGAGGTTTTTGCGGATTGGTGGGGACGAGTATGGAACGATGGGAAGGGGATTAGTGATATAGTGGAATGGTGGAGTGTGCGGGCTAAAGTGGCAATCCAGGAATTTTATAGGCAACTGGGTAGGGAAGATGCGAGGCAAAGGTTGGGAATGTTGAGGTACCTAGAGGGGCAATTGAGGACTTGTTATGAGAGTGGAGGGCGGTATCCCCAAGCTGAAATTGATCATCTGCGGGAGTTGCAGAATGAAAATTTTCATGCTCTGAGGGTACGAGAAGGTTTAGAGGAAGTTTTATGGGGGATAAGCCCTCTGCGTTAGTGTTACGTACTTTTCAGAACCAGAGAAGAGATATGACGGTCATGTGTCTGAGGGTAACTGAGGAGTGCCGTGGGTATCGGAAGGGGCAGATTCTTCGTACCACGGAAGCCATGAGTTATTATGCGGATGCTTGGTTTGAGTGTAAGATGAGTCAGGGGGTTAGTGATGGGGTATCCCAGGATGTAATTTTAGATTGTATAGTTGAGAGGATAGGGGCTGGAGATAGAGAGCGTATGGAAGGGTCTATAACTGATGTGGAGGTTTGGTAGGCAGTGAAGGGCAGGCTCTGGGCAAGGCCCCTGGCCTGGATGGGATTTCTGGGGATTTTTTTATAGTTCATTGGGAGGTTCTGCGAGGGATGCTAGTTAGGCTGTTTAATGATATGAAATTGAAAGGTAGTTTGGGCGGGGATATGTCAATAGGTAATGTAGTTTTAGTGCCGAAAAATCGTGCATGTGGGATGGTTGAGGATTATAGGCCAATCACACTTATGTGTGCAGATTATAAGATATTTGCACGAATTCTTGCTAATAGAATGAAAGGAGTTTTGGAGAGCTTACTGGAGGGGGGTCAGTATGGGGTACCAGGGAGAAGTATGAGGGAGGGTCATCGGAGGATCAAAGGTTTTTTAGAGAGCAGAAAAGCTGGGGGTGTTTTAGGGCTTGATTGGGAAAAGGCGTATGATAGTGTTGATAGGGATATGTTGCAGGCGGTGCTTTTACGGCAGGGGTTTGGGGCGGAGGTCGTGGGTTGGGTCCGCACTTTGTATGAGCATGCACGTTTGAGGGTACAGGTGAATGGGAGGTTGGGGACCGAGGTGTGTTTGGAGCGGGGGCTGAAGCAGGGGTGCCCCTTGTCGCAGCTCCTGTTTGCGTGTTTACAGGACCCTTTTTTCAGGTTAGTGTCAGAAGGGGTGAGGGAAGGGAGTAATCATGGGGTGGCAGAAACAGGTATTATAGGTTATGTAGACGACACCACTATTTTAGTAGGCACAATGGAGGGGTTAGGTAATGTAAATAGGATAATTGAGGTTTTTGGTTTGGCCACTGGTATGCGGGTGAATAGGGTAAAATCAAAATTATTAAAGGTGGGGGAATGGGTAGGGGGGGCGTTGGGTCAGGGTTTTGGGTGGCCAATAGAAGATAGGTTAAGGATATGTGGTGTGTGGTTTTGTAATCAGGCAAGTGTTGCGCGGGAGGTGAATTCCTCGGCAGTGGTTAATGCTGCTCTGGGTAGGATGGGGGTGGCGGCCTGGAGAGGTCACTCTCTTGCAGAGGGTTGTAGTTGTTAATTCCTTAGTATACAGTAAGTTGTGGTATGTAGCTGCGGTATACCCCCTCGTGGAGGACGATGTTTTAAGATTGCAAAGTCGGGTATTAAGGTTTATATGGGGTTATGGGAGGCATTGGTTAGGGAGGGATGTGGTAATGACTAAGGTAGCAAAGGGAGGGCTAGGTTTGATACCACTGCAGAGACGTTTGATGGGCATATATGTTAGGCAGGAATACCTAGCACGTGGTGGGATTCGAGGAGTGAGAGTGGGGAGGGTAATGAGTGAGGTTCGCAGATGGTGGAAGGGAGGGAATTTGTTGTTTTGTGAGGCAATTTTAAGGTATCTTTTGGTGGTTCCAGATCCTGGTAAGGTGAAGGTAGGGAGGTTAGATAAGGTGGGAAGGCGAGAAAAAGAGGTTTTAGGTATGGAGGTTTATCCGTGTTATGATTGGAATGTAACGTGGTTTTGGTTTAGGCGTTTAAAGTTGCCTCCTAAGGTATGTGAGATTGGTTTTCGTTTTTTACATGGTATATTGGCGTCTAGGGCTCAGCTTTTCGTGATGGGACTATCGGGCGATGGGTTTTGTCAGCGCTATGGGTTATGGGATACGGCTTTCCATGTTGTATATTTTTGTGAGGGTCTTGAGGGGGTGAGGGAATGGTTTTTAGGGATCATCCGGGATGTGGGGGTTATCGGTGTTAAGATGTTTAAGTCTGGATGTTGTGGGGTGCCCAGAGGATGTGAGGCGTGCGGTGATGTATTTGGTATTGGATTATATTTATGTTTCGTGGAGTATGAGGGAGGTTCGGAGTGATGCTTTGGCAGCGAGATTTTATAGGACTAAGTGTAAGAACCAGGAGTTGTATGGGAGGGTGTGGGATAGTTTTTTTTTTCTGAGGGTTATAGGAAATTGTCGATGGGGATGTTGCTGGGTTAACTCTGAGCTATAGTTTCTGGGGTTCTTACAAGGAAGGGGTTGGTCTCTGGTGTGGGGGGGGGGGGGGTTAAAGGGTTAGGTGTGTAAGTTGTTTCGTGGGGTTTATGTATGGGGTTGAGGGAGGGGTGGTTTCTCGGGGTTTTTTTCCCGGTCATCCACTCACCCTTTTCTCCTTGGGGAAAGGTGTAGGGGTTTTCCTTTTTATGGATGAGTATGTGTGTGGTATGTTTGGTGACTCGGAGGGGGAGGGGGAGGGGGAGGGGAGGTTTTGGGTGGTTCTATTTTTGTCCTTTTTGGGTTTCAGGGGTTTTTCCAAAGGGGGTTTGCCTTACTTGGGGGCCAGGTGTGTGCCCTAAGTGTTTTTATATTGTTTTTTCCTTATGGTTCTCTTTTCAAAGAGGTTAAAGTTTTTTTTATACTATTATTCCCTTTTCATGGCTTGTTATCTGGCAATATTCTTCGTATTTTAATATGAGAAGATGTACTGCAGTTCTTTCTTTATATGTGTGTATAGACACTGGATGGGACTGATCCGATGACTTTATCACTGTGAGGTGTTGGTACCAGGCCACGGGTTTCCTTTTACTGAAGTTTATATGACTTGCACGCAATGTGTGTGTGCCTAGGATCATTATTATTGTTGGGTCACATTATCACGGGTTTTAGTTGTAGGTTTAGGGTTTTCATTGTCTGTTTTTAAAACCCTTTTGGGGTTTCTATGTTTTGTTTCAGTTAGGTATATTTTGTTTTTTGTTTTTTTTGTGTATACATATTGGATAGGATCTTATATATGTTTTGTTGTACTATGTGTAAATTGCTTTGCAGATCTTATAGGGTCCATAATCACTGTTTTGTTTTGTTACTTTCATTTGGAATGCTAAGGATCTTTTTATTTGTGAGACGGACTTTTGTAAAAAAAAAAAAATAAACTTTTACATTTTTTTGGTTACTTTCATGTTTGTGTGGTTTAAGTTTGTTTTGGCATTGTGGGGAGGTTAGGAGTTATGTAACGCTATTTTTTTTTTTGTATTGTATGTTGCATTTATGTCTCAGTCTAATGTTGTATTGACGACGCTTTGTATGCATCATTAAGATTGGTATAAAGGTTACCGTTTTCTACGGAGCTTTTAAGGTTTTGTTTGTAAGTATAATGTTTCATTTTTGAAGTTTCGTTGTTATAGGGTTGTTAGGTTTTTATTGGTTTTATTATGGCACATTCTTGTGTGGGGTTTTAGTGCTTACTGTTGTTTTGGTATAGTTTTGTTATGACCTTACTTGTAGTAAGGTGACTACTTGGTGTATTGCTAGTATGAAAATTGTAAGTTTTAAAAAAAAAAAAAAAAAAAAAAAACATAGCGGAGCCAGAGTGAAGGGCGCACATCAATAGTAGGAAGAAGAACAATCTCGAAGTATTCCCTGTAAAGATTATCAAGAACAGGAGATAGAGGAGAGCCCATAGCGAACTCGAAGGTTTGAGAACAATATTTACCTTGGTAGGAAAAGAAATTAGAGTCCACACTAAGGCGGATAAGATCAAGAAAGACATCAGTAGGTATAGGGAGATGAAGTAACCCTTCAATGGCCTTCTCTCTGTGAAAATTAAGGACATATCAAGAAGAACATTAGTGAAAAGGGACTCAGCATCAAGACAAGCATCTTACAGGTCGGGAGAGGGCGAACCCGTTCGATGAAGTCTTGAGAGTGACGAAGGTGGGCAGGAGAAAAAGTACCAAGAAAAGTAGTGAGGGTTTTGGCTAGCCAAGAAGCAAGAGAATAAGAGACAGAACCTCGAGAGGATGTGATGGGACGCAGAGGAATATCAGGTTTGTGAGTTTTGGGAAGGCCATAGAAATAGGGCAGAGAGGGACAGATGACACGAAAACGTTGAACAAGGTCAAAGTCAGAGGGACAGAGGTCGGAGAGAGAGTCCTTAGTTTCTTCTTGAAAGTTCTCTTGATGCGATCGAGTGGGTTCGAAACGAGAGGAGTGTAGGTACGTGAGTCAGAGAGGAAGACATCAACTAAATGGACTTTCTTCTCTCCCAAACTCTCTACTCCTGGGAACTCTCATAACCCACAGGATAACACAATCCTACAAGAATCATGCACCCAGCAGAGTTAGGTGTTTTACCAGGATCCGAGAACATTCGGTGGTGTGGGTACCTCTGAACTAATTACATTCTACTCCCGCTTGGTGTACTAGCTTCCAGGATCAGTATTTTATATTACTGTAACCTCGAACGAGTGGAATTGAATCAACAACAACATGCAACTAGCCGAGGATTCGAACCCATGTCGTTTTGGCCCGCCCCATAATGAGCGAGAATCACACATGATGCAATCATACAAGAATCACACACCCAGCAGAGCTAGGTGTCTTTGGATCACGGTAAAACACCTAGCTCTGCTGGGTGCATTATTCTTGTAGGATTTTTTTTTATATTTTATTTAAAACAGTACATACAATACATGTCATGACAAAATCGCATATTGAAACATATACATAAGCTCCTCACCCTACCAGAAAACGAAACACAAATATAATCAATCTCCTTCGCATTAACCTACATACTAGGTTGTCTTATCTTTACTGGAAAATATCAGAATACAACTACAAACTGCAGCAAAACTATACACAAAACAAAAACTGCCTTTACCTAACCACACCTCAATACCCATCTCCCTGCTCACACATGTTACAAAAATTAAACACCACAACTGCCTTAATAAAAATTAAACATCATATTACATTCCATAAACACACAGGAACAATACTGTCTCTGCAAAAGTCTTACCAAAACAGTCCGAAGACCTGGTATCACTGTAATACACCAAATAACATGAAATCATTACATCTCTACCATGTACACTTGTAAATCCCCCTTCCATTCCTTTTTTTTTTCGAGTCAGACGTAAAAGTCATAATACAAGTCACAAACAACATCATATTAAACTTGAAATTGTGTACTATCCTAACTCCCCCCCCCCTTTTAAAAACATGTCTCAATACAACTGTAAAACTTCATCTATATTATATACAAAACAAATTTTTTCTTGGACCTGACAACACCTCGAACAAAATCCCAACACCCTACACACACATTACTAATATTAATCAAAATTAACTGTCATTACAATGTAAGATACCACTATATTACATTCAACGATCACATAAGATCAAAAAGCTAACTCTTCAAAAGTCTGGAGCCTTACCTAACCTACTGCTGTATACCACAACAGTGCTCCTAGAACCTGGTGCACATCAAATAAAACCTCCCCATACCCATACATTCCAAGGTTTACCACCACCATGTCATGCTTGAACCATATGACATTCTCTGTGTATGACACAGACAAAACACAAAAATTACCCCGGTGGTAGCTGAAAAAGTTAACACAAAGGAAAATAATATTTTCTCCACCCACACACACGCACCCAACATACATCCAAACACCTGCCGTACGTGACACAATGTCCATACACCAACACACGGATCTCACTCACACAGGCGGCATCTCTAATAGAGATCTTCCAATATATATATATTGTTTTTTCTTTAATATAGTCAACAAAGGTTTGCTTTGACTCACAAACCCCTAAGAGATTATGATGACGCCGACAGTAAGAAAACAGGCAAGCTTTCCCTTATGCTCCCAACACCCCCCTTTCCCCAACAACCCTTTTGCGCCAACCTCACTAACTACTGATTAACAAAAACATAATTTTTTTTTTAAAATTATTATTGAAAGCAGAGCACCCGAAACCTGAAGCATCAACAGCAAACCATCCTCATTTCCCCTTACACCCCTGCTACCCTAATAAAACCATACCTCACACACACTCTCATGTTAGTCCCTCACCCCCCCCCAACAATAACGCAACAGTGAGGTTCCTATAACCCAAGGAAAACGCCTTACACCACCTTCCTGCATACACCTCTTGATTACGACATCTCGTCCTATAGAATCCTGCCGCCATAGCTCTAATACGGACAGCACCCTGCTCCTCTCTCATGCACCACGAGATGTAAATGTATTCCACCACTAAATATGCCACCGCCCTTCTTACATCCTCAGGACACGCCTCAACATCCAAACTTAACGCCCTAAGGGTTGACAAACCCCCCGCCCCTACCCTTTTCAAAACCCCACTAAACCATTCCCTCACCCCCCCCCTCAACTACTCACAAAAGTAAATATCGTGATACGCAGTTTCAAGCCCACCGCATTTCAGGCACAACCCCTCCCTTATTATGCCCATTCTCCACAATTGTGCCCTTGATGCCAAAATGCCTAATAAAAACCTATACCCTGTTTCCCGTACCCTAGGTGGTATACGCAGCCTCTTCATCCAATACCACACCAATTTCCAATTATATATTGGATAAATCCTGATCCCTGCACTATATCTTTCTCCCCCCCTACCCTATCCAACTTACTCACTTTCACCCTACCTGGCACCCTGACAACTGAAAGGTATCTCAAAATATCCTCACAATGCAATAAATCTCTACCCTTCCACTACCTGTGTACCTCACTCATAACCCTCCCCACTCGCCTGCCCACCTTCCCCCTACTAAAAATTCCTGTTTTACGTATATACTTTGAAGCCTTCTCCCCAATGGTATCAACCCCATACCCCCCACGGCCACCCCCGCTGTCACTACTTCTCACTCCAACCAGTGCCGCCCATAGCTCCAAATGTATCTATAAACCCTTACCGTCAACCGTCTTATATCACACTCCCGTAGAGGATAAACAGTCGCCACAAACCACAGTTTACTATAAATTAGAGCATTCACTACCACTATTCTTTGTAACAACGTTACCTCTCCAGGACTGAAACCACCTAACCTACCTAGAGCTTTGTTCACCACTAACTCCGAATTTAAGTCCCTTGCCAACTGACTACTATGACTAAAAATGACCCCACATATTTTTAAGCTATCAACACACATCCACCCACCCCTACTCCCCAACGGCCCACCCACCCACGAACCTACCTCCAACAACCTAGATTTCGCTCTATTGATGCCCATCCCAGTAGCCCCTCCAAACACCTCTATAATCTTATTAACATTTCCTAAACCCTCACTACTCCCCACCATAATTGTAGTGTCATCAACATAACCTACTATGCCCGTTACACAACCCACTTTTCATCCCAATCCCATACCCCTCACGAACCAACCTATAAAAGGGTCTTGCAGACACCCAAAAGGATCTGAGATAGGGGACAACTCTGCCTCAGACCCCTCTCAAACCTCACCTGAACCCCTAACCTGCCATTAACCTGGACCCTCGCCAAGGCACCATCAAACAAGGTTCTTACCCACCTAACAATTTCCCTGCCAAACCCCTGCCTCCCTAAGATCTCATATAACATCTCCCTGTCTACACTATCGAACGCCGTTTCCCAATCTAACCCCAGAACCCCTCCCCCTTCCTTCAGTTCCACGAAAGTCTTAATTCTTCTATGCCCCGTCCTAATACTACGTCCTGGTATACCAAACTGACCATCCTCTAAAACCTTCTCCAACACCCTTTTCATCCTATTCGCTAATATCTTGGCAAAAATCTTGTAATCAGAGCATAACAAAGTTATTGCCCTATACCCTCTCAAAACATCACTGTCCTTGCCTTTTGGTACTAACACCACCACCCCAGTCCTCTGCACCTCATCCATCGTACCCCTATCCATCATTTGATTCAGCACCTTTACTAAAACATCCTTCAAAACATCCCAATGACATACGTAGAAATCCCCAGGTAACCCATCCACCCCAGGTGCCTTCCCCATGTGTAACCTTTGCACTGCTTGCCATACCTCTTCAATCGTTATTCTTCCACCTAACCCCTTCCTATCCTCCTCCCCTAACCTCTCCTGAATGCTCTCTAGCACAATTCCCCTACAAACCTCATCCCTCACTCTACCTATGAACTTATTCTGAAACCAATACCTTGCATATGCACACATCCCATCCGTAGTTCTTAACACCTGACCTTTATGATAACCCCCAATCTCCTCCTCTACCTTCAACGCCGTTATTGTCATGCCTGTTCTACGTGTCCTAAATCTCATCAAAACAGTACCCGATGGCCTATCACCCCATAACACCTCTTCTAATTGACTACGAACCCTTATCGCCCTAAAAACTTCATTCTGAATATCCTTTAGTCTACCCTTAAGATACGCTATTTCCTGTTGGTGACAACCTCCTCCTCCACCACTATAACAATCCTGTAACCTCCCTTCCAAATATCCCTGTAACCCATACCTATACCTAGCCTCCTCAACCCCTTTACACCTATAATAACCTCTGACTGCCTCCTTTGCCATCAAATTCCACCACTTCCCAATGTCACAAATGCCCCTACCCCGACCCCAGAACCCCTCCCACCAAGCCTCGAAACCCTCACAATCCCCCTCTCGTTTCAGCAAACTAACATTCAACCTCCACAATTCCGAATAATATTTAACAGCACCCACCCACCCCAACACAGCCACCACACCCCTATGATCTGAAAACCCAACATCTATATTACGCACCTCTTCCACATTTATACTTGAAGACATGTACACCCTATCCAACCGTGCTGCATATCCTTTCCTAATAAACGTATGTTCTACCATAACCTGTCTACCATTTACTACATCCCGAACCCCAACCACCCCTAACAAGTCCCTCAACACTGCTAGCACACAACCTGCTCCTCTCGGTTCTACGTCATTCCTCCTAATAACACAATTCCAGTCTACCGCGATCACCGTTACCGCAGGAAGACCCCTTAATGCATAAACTAAATAATCCCTCACGAAATCCCCCTTGATCCTAGGCACATTAACTGCTGGCATATACACACCCAGAAAACAAACCGAGATGTCACCCCAAACCCCATCTACCCTTACAATCCGCCCCCACCTACCTCCTCCACGACCTCAAATGAAAAGGGCAGGATTCCTATACCTACCAAAGCCCCTCCCTTGAAAAGTTCGAACTTCCTGTATATAAATTAAATCCCTTTATCTTCAATTCCCTACCACACCTATAATTGTGTTCTTGGAGGAAACAAACATCAATACCCTCTCTCCGCAAAATACTCTCAACCCACAACCTCTTGACCTCCGCGCGGAGGCCATTAACATTCATACTTAAACACTTAAATTCTTTAAAGGTGGTTTCCCCCGATGCATCGTTACTCGTGCTCCACCTGCATTGACGAAGAACCCACCCCCCCTGGGCCCTCCTCCCACCTTGTCTACACACTTCTCCTTTACTCCCCCCCTCTCATCCCTATCCATTCTGCTAACACTTTCTTCCCTGTCTTCTGAGCCGGCGTCAACACATCATCTTCCACCGAACCACTAAATCTCTTACGAGATTCTCCTGCCACCTCCATTATCTCTTCAGACACTGCACTGACTACATTGTCCTCCTTATGAACTTCCGCCTCTACCACACACACGCTCACCTCATTATCACTCTCACCACAACCACTCTTACTCACGTCATCACTCAGCTCTTCGCCCAGACTTGCCATTACTTCCGGGTTATTCTGCAGCTCATACTCCTCGCCCACGGAAGGTGGACTATCAGTCAACTTCCTTAGATCCTCCAACATAGGATCTGTCAATTCCACCAAATCATTGCCATCCTCCTGTCCGATGGCGACTGTAGAATCCTTCACCTCCTCTGGACATGTTTCAGGAGGTAATGTCACCACCAACTCCTCCGCTTGCTCCATCTCATCGCTCCATCGACGTGCTCCTCCATCCTTACGCCCTGGAGAAGACACATTCCTCTCCATGTCACTGAAAAGGCTATCCACACCAATCCCCCTCACCTCCTCTCCACGTCGTTGCTGGGGTAACTGTCCTTGTCTCTCACAAGCCACCGCCAAATGCCCTGCCTGTCCACATAGCCGGCATGTCCTCACTTGCCCTGCATATGTCACATATACTTGTGTACGAAAGAGGGGCATCAATACATATGATGGTATAGGCATCCTCAATGACATGTTCAGACTGTATGATCCTTCTGGCAATCCTGCGTAGGCACCCTGTTCCCACCTACAGACAGTTGCCGCATGAATCACCCCATAGGCCTTGAAAACATCCCTCACATCTTCTTCATAAGCCTCAAATGGACAATTTCGAACCCGTATCCACATGTATGTCGCCGATATGTCCCTCAGCTGCACCTCCAATCCTTCCCTCACAACCATCCTCTTGTCTTGATAATCGTTAAAAGCTCTTCCGTAGACACCACTCGACGAGAACTTCACAAACACTCTTGTTGCTCCATTAAGTGATATTCCATAAATATCTGAAGTGGCGAATCCATATTTATCACGTAGAATGGCAGGTAAGAGATCATCTGCATTTGAAGGGTAAATGGCCCCAGTGAGCACCTCAATACACACTGTATTTTTTTATTTTTTTTTTTTTATCAAAACCCTCCCCCCCACTTGAAAAGCCACCCCCCCTGCGTCATTAGTCATCCAACCCCTCCATGCACACATACCCTAAAACCCCTTATCTCCCACAACCGCTAAAATTACCTTGATAATTAAAATCCCTCTCCACTATGACCCAACAGACACCCTCCCACCTAGAACTACACCCTAATACACATCCAAACTCCACGTCACTCGTCATACCTTAACCAGGATGAGCTTACCCTCCTGCCACGTCAAGCCCCTTCTACGTCTACAATACATCCGCAAAACCATGTTCCTTTACTCATCAGAAAATGCAGACTCCCATTTACTCCCATACACCACCCGATTTCTGCATTTACTCCTATACATTTGCCCCCATAGCTCTAATCCTTTCCCCCACCCTGCTCCTCAGTCTCCAGGACACACACAGAAATCCACCATTAAATACCATAAACCCCTGCGTTCTCTATCACCCACCCTCGTATATCCATGCTCATAGCCCTCAGTACTGAAATACCCCCACCCCCATTTTCCTCAACACCCTGCCTATCCATTCTCTCACCACCCCAGTTCCTCACAAAAATATATAGCATGCATCACTGTTTCTTGCATCCTACATCTTTACAGCACCCATCTCCCAAAAATGCCCATCCGACATAACAATGCCTTATCTGCCACCACCCCATGTAGAAACATATACATTAATTCCCTATCCCCAGCCCTAATCCTCATACCTTTCAAACCCTCCATATCAATCCACAATCATACATAGGGTATTCAGCCACCCTCCAATCCCATCCTTCCCCACACGCGACCTCCAAAACACTAGCCTTCACTTTTGCACCCTCCTCACAATCACCAAATGCCGCCATATATCCCAACACGCCCCAACGAATACCCCCACCATCTGCGCACCTCCCACTCCACCGCTCCAGGTAGGCTACGTGGGAGCCTCCCAGCGCACCATACACCGTTTCACAAACAAACACATCAACCTCCTTCCACCCAAATAAGCCCCAACCCCTAACTCCACTTTCCTAACCACCTCCTTCCTCAACCAGTGTTTACCGAAAGCCCAAATGTACTTAAAAAACCCCCACCTCCAACCCTCTCACATCCTTCCTGCATCAGAGGGTAAACCACTGCCACGTGCCACAGTCTACTGTAGATCAGCACGTTCACCGCTATCACCTCTGATGCAAGGAAAGATCCCCGCCTCCAACTCGCCAACCTATCTAGCGCTAGTTGCACCACCCTCCCAGAGTTCACCCTCCTGGCCTCCTTACTGTCACCCATATACATAATACAACAAATTTTCAGACTATCCACAATAATCCACCCATATCTCTCAGCCAATCTACCTCCGATCCATCCCTACCTCAAACAAACGCGATTTTGCCCCATTAATTCTCATACCGTAGCTGCACAAAACACCCTTAGAGCCCCCAATAATCTTCAATCCCTCCTCCATTCTCACCAGCACCGTGGTATCGTCCACGTGCCCCACTATATCATTTCTCCCTCCCTGCCTGTATCCCACCCACCCCACATTCTTCACAATCATCCTGTAAAGGGATCTTGCATGCACGCAAACAATATCTGGGATAATGGACATCCCTGTCGCAAACCCCTATCCATTCGTACCACCCTTTCCAATTTCCCATTCACCTGCACACGCACAGTAGCCCCAAATACACCGTCTCTACCCACCTAACTCCTCACCAAACCCCTGTTTTCATGATCGCATACAGCATCCCTCTCTCCACACTATCATATGCCCCTTCCAGTCCAATGTTAATACTCCTCCCAGCCCTCTATAAATCCCTTGATGCATTCATGTCCCTCAATCATACACCTACCTGGTATCCCACGTTGTCCTTCCGCTATCACCTTCTGCAATACTCTCTTCAATCTGTTCCCCAAAACCTTCACAAATATTTTATAATCTGCATTCATCATTACCAGAGGTCTGTAATTCTGCACCATGTTCCCCTGATTACTCTTCTTAACTAATACTACCACCCCATGCCCTGCTCCCTCCCCATTCTACACCTACTCTTCATACAATTCATCAAGGCCACCATACATTCCTTCAACACATCCCAATGTCCTATAAAATTCATTCACCATACCATCCATACAGGCGCCTTTCCCTACTCATTCCATTCACCGCCTCCCACACCTCCTCCTCTGTTATTTCTCCTCCAGACACAACCTGTCCTTGTCCCCAAAACCCCTACCACACCCTCCTCTACAATCTCACCTTCACTCCTGCCCCACCCTTGCTCCGAAATATGCCTCAAACCACTTATCTACGTAAACTCCCATCGCCTCGGTCCGTCCGTAAACGTTGACCCCTATTGAATCCTTCCAAATCCTCCTCCACATCCAGGTAGTCATCGTCATAGCCTCTCTGCCCTACACCTGCCCCACAACATACCGCGATGGTCTGTCAACCCATAAACATCATCCATACCCGCTTTCACTCTGCACGATAAACCTCTCATTTTGCAAATCCTCAGTCTTTTTTTCAAACCTCGAATCTCATCCATCACCTGCACTCCTCCCGCTCATAACAACCTTGCAACAACCCCTCAAGATACTTTTGTAAACCATACTCCAGCACACCTCCTCTCGCCCCAGCTTCTGATAATATTCCCTAATTCCTATTTTCGCACAGCTCTCCCACCATTCCACCAAATCATTATTATCCTCTCCCTTTGCTCCCACAATGACCCCCACCACCTTCTAAAATCATCCTCCCTACCCATGCCAGTCAATAATCTACCATTCAGCTTCCAATAACTCTGATACCACCTAATCACCCCTTCCCAACTCACATCTGCCAGAACACCCCTATGATCCGAGAATCCACATCAAAAGTCTGCACCCTCCCTACAACCACCCTCCCTGTCATATACCCTATCCAAACGCGCCCATATCCCTTCCTAACAGAAGTATACTCCACAAAACCCCCTCCCACTATGTCCCTAAAACCTGCACTACTCAATAAATCCTCAACGCCCCAACTCACAACCGCTCCCCTAGGGTTCCACATCCCTTTTTCTAATTACACTATTAAAACCCCTCCCAATATTGCCACGCCCGCAAACCTCCCAAAGCCCCCACCATGTAATCGCTTTAAAAATCAATTTTCACTCTTCGAGAAGCCTCCGCCGCATATAAACCCCTACGTAAACAAACCTTCACCCCGCCCAATCCCCTCCACCCTTACCACCCTGCCCCCACTCTCCTCCCACGCTCGTAGAACAAAGGGGCTTGACGTGCTAATGACCACTGCCACACCCCTTTAATTTCCCTGAAGACCCTGCATACACCTCATATCCCTGCAAACATAATTCATGTCCACATCTATAATTGTGCTCCTGTAGGAACCCCACTTGCACACCATACCGTCTCAAAGTTCCCTCTACCCACCGTCGCTTGACCTCCGCCTCAACCCATTAACATTAATAGTTAGACACTGGAATATAAATGAGTGGGTTTACCTTTCGACCTCTGCACGGACTGTGACATTATCCTTCCTTTACCACCCCCTTGCCCACACTTTTGCTACCCATAGCAGCATCCTTACCATCATCTCTTGCCAACTCCCTCCCTGTCATTCCCTTCACTTCCACCAAAGGCTTCTTCGTGACCTCTGGCCGGTGTCAAGATATCATCATGATCTTCGACCGCGCCAGATCGCTTCGCGACCCGCTCCCCACCTCCATCATGTCCCCACTATCACTCTGATGCACCTCCACATTGACGCACTCACGCATCAATGCTGCTTACCTCAGGACTCTCCTGCCCCGAGTCAATCCCAACCTGCCTCCTCCACCAAATCTGCCCCATCCCCAACATGCAACACCTGTAATGGATCATCCAGTAATCCCTGAATCTACTTCCACCAGAGGCACATCCATGCCTTCCTCTATCACAGGTACTTCCTCAACCTCCTTTTCATTCACCTCTCTCCAAAGTAGGCTCTGATGGGTGGCACGGTTCTGCCACACCCTCCACTATTTCACTCCATCTCCTGGTCCTTGCTGCTGTCCTCATCACCAGCCTTTCCTCATACTTTCCCTGTGGTTTGTCGGGATCTTGCGTTCAGCGGTCGTTGAGCACCTCCTCAAACAATCCCTGCCACATGATCAAAATTCTACATATCCTGCATGTCCTCCTTGTCCTGGGTAAGTCACGTACACTTGCGTATGAAACTCAGCCATAATGATGTAAGATGGAATGGGCCTCCTTAACGACATCTTTAAGGTGAAAGATCCTCAGGAAGACCCTCCATGGGTCCCACACTCCACTTTCCTGCCGTTGCCAGATGTACTGTCCCATACTCGCTGAAGACACGTCCCACATCCATTTGATCCGCCTCAAAAGGCATATTCTTACCTTTACCCATGTGTAGGTGCGCGACCATCTTTAATCGCACCTGCAATGTCGCATTGACCGTGTAGACGTTGTCCTGATGTCGCTCTACCAATGTCTCATATGCTGCAGCCGTTAACAACTTCACGAAGATCCTGTTCATGCCATTTAGTGCTACTCCATACAGTTCCTCCATATCAATGTTGTATATATCACGAAGAATAGTAGGTATTACTGTAGCCGCCACAGCAGGTTGAATTACTCCTGTAACCATGTCTATGCAGACGGTGTTGATGCGGCGTCTGCCCACCGCCGCCATGACAGTGAAAATAAAGTTGCTCACAGTCTCCACCAGGGCCAGAGACCAGAGTAGCACACCCTTCTCTCACGAGAGCTGGGTGGCGAATCCGCCACACTGTATTTACTCTCCTTCTGTATGACTCGCCATTGCTGAGAAAATGAAGTTGTCAAAGCTGGCCACCAGAGGCGCCTGACAGCACACCCTCACACCACAGTGGTCGGGCAGCAACATTCTTGTAGGATTGCGTCGTCCTGTGGACTAGAACGTCATGTGTGATTTTCACTACCATGGGGTTGGCAAAAACGACATGGGTTCCAATCCTCGGCTAGCCGCAGTGTTGTTATTGATTCAATACCACTCGTCGAGTTTACAGTAATATAAAATACTGCTTGTGGAGGCTCGTACACCAAACGGGGAGAAGAATGAAATTAGCTCAGAGGCACTGTTGCGATCCCTGAACAAGATAATTGGGTCAAATGGTTAACGGACCATTTGGGTACTACACTTTCCAGTATTACTGCTGCAGCGCCCAGTGTGACGTCAGCAATAGTTTATGTCAGGAGGGGAACCTGACAATAGGCAGTATGATCAACGACTCGTCTGAATAACGTTGTCTCAGCCTGCCTACTACTCGCAGTATGATCAACGACTTGGCTGAGTAACGTGGTATCAGTCTGCCTTACTACTCAGTTATTTGCAGTATGGTTTACGTCGAGCTGTGAAGATTACCTTTCTGTACCCCAGCTACCATACTGGACTCAGTTTGCTGCCACTGGTGGCCGCAATGACCCATGCAGTGACCATGGCTTGTACATGTCACGTGAGACATGCAACTTGTTTGGCATGGAGAGTGAACCAGCGGAAAGGGCACGACGGACCGTTACACAGAGAAAAGGACAAAGAGACGGGATGGACAAAGGCAAGGGTGTAGACACGGAAGCGATTGAGTGTTATGGAGAACACAGTGAACAGGGTGTCTGTGATGACACAGTAGCGAGTGAGTGTCGTGGAACAAGCAAGGGTGTCGTTGACACAGAAGCGAATGTGTGTTACAGCATGAAGGGTGTCCTTGACACAGGATTACACAAAGTGTGATACATTGTGGCTTGTCTTGTGTGACAGTAATTGTGACACTGGTATTGTGATATTTGTAAGAATTTGTCTTGACACTGGTAAGAGTGTGTTGTGGTGTCTTGTATGACACTAGTAAGATGGTGTCTTGTATGACTTACTAGTAAGATGGTGTCTTGTATGACACTAGTAAGATGGTGTCTTGTATTACACTAGTAAGATGGTGTCTTGTATGACACTAGTAAGATGGTGTCTTGTATGACACTAGTAAGATGGTGTCTTGTATGACACTAGTAAGATGGTGTCTTGTATGACACTAGTAAGATGGTGTCTTGTATGACACTAGTAAGATGGTGTCTTGTATGACACTAGTAAGATGGTGTCTTGTATGACAATGAGTTTAGAGTCGTTCAAATAACAATGTGATATTATTGTTACCTTAGTACAAAATATTACGCTTATCCTTATTGTACCAAAGATCATGCTTATGTTGTACAGAGATTGTACTATAGTTATATAAAGTTTTTCTAGTAAAAGAAAAATATATATTTATAAGTTAATTGTCTATTTATTATTATACCCCGGACAAAAACCCTTTATTATATTGTTACGGTATTGCAGTGTTGGTTATGAGAGCAGATTTCTTAGACTAACAGACCGAGTAATCGGGTTTGTATAGCTTCGTAACTAATATTGTAATAGGCACCCACACCACCGTATGTCCTCGGATAACGGTAAAACACCTAGCTCTGCTGGGTGCGTGATTCTTGAAGGATTTATTGGTAAAGTGGGTTAGGCGTCATGGTTTCGCTCACCATGAGTTGGGCCAAACAACATAGGTTCTATTCTTGGCTAGTCGCAGTGTTGTTATTGATCAATACCACTTGTTCGTGGTTACAATAATATAAAATACTGCTTTTTGAGGCTGGTATACCAAACAGGAGTAGAATAAAAATAGCACAGAGGCACACACAACTGTAAGTCCTCGGATCACAGTAAAATACCTAGCTCTGCTGGGTGCGTGATTCATGTAGGATTTGGAGGTCCTGTGGGTTAGAGCATCATGTGGTTTCGCTCACCATGATGGGTCCAAAGCAACATGGGTTCGAGTCCTTGGCTAGTCGCAGTGTCGTTATTGATTAATACCACTTGTTCATGGTTACACTAATATAAAATTCTGCTTTTTGAGGCTGGTACATCAAACAGAGTAGAATGAAATTAGCTCAGAGGCAACCACATCACTGAATGTCCTCAGATCACGGAAAACACCTAGCTATGATTTGTGATTGATTCTTGTAGATTTGGAGGTCCTGTAGGTTAGAACATCATGTGGGTTTCTGCTCACATGAGGCTGGAAAACATGGTTTCCAGTTCT
>WNWK01026960.1:0-26801 GCA_009830355.1 Cherax destructor | reverse complement strand
CCCCCCCAACACCGCCTCCTCCCCCCCCCAACACCCTCCGCCCCCCACCCCCACACTCGCCTGCCTCCCCCCCAACCCCCCTTTCCTCCCACCCTCCAACACTCGTCCTGTCCCACCCTCCAACACCGCCCTGCCTCCACCTCCAACCCCTGTCCTGCCCCCCACCCTCCAACACTCGTCCTGCCTCCCACCCTCCAACACCGTCCTGCCTCCCACCCTCCAACCCGTCCTCCCCTCCCACCCTCCAACACCGTCCTGCCTCCACCCTCCAACACCCGTCCTGCCTCCCACCTCCAACACCGTCCTGCCTCCCCCTCCAACACCGTCCTGCCCCCCACCCTCCAACACCGTCCTGCCTCCACCCTCCAACACCGTCTGCCCCCCACCCTCCAACACCCGTCCTGCCTCCACCCTCCAACACCGTCCTGCCTCCCCACCCTCCAACACTCGTCCTGCCCCCCACCCTCCAACACCGTCCTGCCCCCCCCCCCAAACACCGTCCTGCCTCCCACCCTCCAAACTCCGTCCTGCCTCCCACCCTCCAACCGCCCTGCCCCCCACCCTCCAGCACCCCGTCCTGCCTCCACCCTCCAACACCCGTCTGCCTCCACCCTCCAACACCGCCCCGCCTCCCCCTCCAACACCTCCTGCCTCCCACCCTCCAACACCCGTCCTGCCTCCACCCTCCAACACCCGTCCTGCCTCCCACCCTCCAACACCCGTCCCCCCCTTCCCACCCCTCCCCCCCCCTGTCCTCCCTCCCCCCCTTTCAACACCGTCCTGCCTCCACCCTCAACACTGTCCTGCCTCCCACCCTCCAACCCCCGTCCTGCCCCCCACCTTCAACACTCGTCCTGCCTCCCACCCTCCAACCCCGTCCTGCCTCCCACCCTCCTACACTCGTCCTGCCTCCAACCCTCCAACACCGTCCTGCCTCCCACCCTCCAACACCCGTCCTGCCTCCCCCTCCAACCCGTCCTGCCCCCCACCCTCCAACACCCGTCCGCCTCCCACCCTCCAACACCGTCCTGCCTCCCACCCTCCAACCTCGTCCTCCCTCCCACCTCCAACCCGTCCTGCCTCCACCCTCCAACACCGCCCTGCCCCACCCTCCACACCGTCCTGCCCCCCACCCTCAACACCGTCCCCTCCACCCTCCAAACCGTCCTGCCTCCCACCCCCCTCGTCCTGCCTCCCACCCTCCAACACCCGTCCCCCCCCTCCAACACTCGTCCTGCCCCCCCACCCTCCAACACCTTCCTCCTCCCCACCCCCCAACACCGTCCTCCTCCCACCCCAACCCGTCCTGCCTCCCACCTCCAACCTGTCCGCCTCCACCCTCCAACACCTCCTGCCTCCCACCCCCAACACTCGCCTGCCTCCCACCCTCCAACACTCTCCTGCCTCCCACCCTCCACCCGTCCTGCCTCCCACCCTCCAACACCCGTCCTGCCTCCCCCCCTCAACACCGCCCTGCCCCACCCTCCAACCCCGTCCTGCCTCCACCCTTCAACACCGTCCTGCCTCCCACCCTCCAACCCGCCCCCTGCCCTCCACCTCGTCCTGCCTCCCCCCCTCCAACACCTCCTGCCCCCCACCCTTCCCACTCGTCCTGCCTCCCACCCTCCAACACCTGTCCTGCCTCCCACCCTCCAACACCCGTCCTGCCTCCCACCCTCCAACACTCGTCCTGCCTCCCACCCTCCAACACCCGTCCTGCCTCCCACCCTCCAACACTCGTCCTGCCTCCCACCCTCCAACACCGTCTGCCCCCCACCCTCCAACACCGTCCTGCCTCCCACCCTCAACACTCGTCCTGCCTCCACCCCCTCAACACCGTCCTCCTCTCCTACCCTCCAACACCCGTCCTGCCTCCTACCCTTCAACACTCTCCCTTCCTTCTTTTCTTCTTCTCTCTTCTCTGTTTTTCTTCCATCTTTCTTTCTCTCTTATATTTCTCTTCATCATCTAAACTCCTCCCTTCTTTCTTCTCATTTCTCTTCTCTGTTCTTCCATCTTTACTTTCTCAGTCTTGATGAGTTTTCGTTCTCTCTCTCCGTCCCTTCTTCTCTCTCTCATTTCCTTCCGTTCTTACCTACCTTTCTTCCTGCCCTCCCTACCTTCCTTCCTGCCCTCCCTACCTTCCTACCTCCCTTCCTTCCTGCCCTCCCTACCTTCCTTCCTCCCTTCCTTCCCGCCCTCCCTACCTTCCTTCCTCCCTTCCTTCCCGCCCTCCCTACCTTCATTCCTCCCTTCCTTCCCGCCCTCCCTACCTTCCTTCACTCCCACCCGCGGCTTCCATCTTCTGTGTTGACATCATTCTTTATTCTAAGTTTGCCGGAGGTTCATCAAAGAGTGAAACACCATCTTTCAAAGACTCCTCAGCTGGTGTGACTACCACAGGTGGTGTCTAGGTACTCCCAGCTTGTGTGACTATCCTAGGTGGTGTCTAGGTACTCCCAGCTGGTGTGACTATCCTAGGTGGTGTCTAGGTACTCCCAGCTGGTGTGACTATCCTAGATGGTGTCTAGGTACTGCCAGCTGTTGTGACTATCCTAGGTGGTGTCTAGGTACTGCCAGCTGGTGTGACTATCCTAGGTGGTGTCTAGGTACTGCCAGCTGGTGTAACTATCCTAGGTGGTGTCTAGGTACTGCCAGTTGGCCAGAGTACCTGTGGAGCACGCTGAGTACGTTATATTGGACGTGCGTCACATGTAATCACAGTCCTACATATCATCAGTAACAAGCTTTAATCACCATAGTTTATTGCCTGTGTACCATTCGCATATGTGGTAACTGCCAGTTTGTGCCGGAGGCTTGCCAGTCAGGGTGAGGACAAGGGCCCCAGGGTAGACTACCCAGGGTATTGTTAAACCTACTTTATACGGTGTAAGTACTATTTGTAAAAATGTAAATATACGGTTATTCAAAAGCTAATATCCGGTGAATGCTTCACGACTCTCTTCAGTGTTGTGTTGACTGTTCTTAAACTGGTAACTTGTACCACCAAGTACAGCAACCCTTTTAAAAACTGCTGTGTTTGTTATACTCCAAGTGATGTCTAGGTACTTCCAGCTGGTATAGAAGGTACCGAAAACAACATTAAGGGTTGTGCCAGTTGGTGTACAAGATACCATCTATGTTCTTCCAGCTGGTGTAGAAGACACCGTCTATGTACTTCCAGCTGGTGTACAAGACACCGTCTAGGTACTTCCAGCTGGTGTAGAAGGTACCGTCAGCGACATTGAGGTTGTGCCAGCTGGTGTAGAAGACATTAGGGATACCCAGGTGGTATTAACGTGAGATGCCATAACAAGACACGTTTAAGATGTGGCAACGGTGGTTTAATTAAGATAGTTCCGAACACTGTCGTTCACAGTGACCTCGTATATGTGAGATAGTGTAGGTTGTGAGTTGTTCCAGCCACGGTAGTGTAGGTTAGTTGTGAGTTGTTCCAGCCACGGTAGTGTAGGTTAGTTGTGAGTTGTTCCAGCCACGGTAGTGTAGGTTAGTTGTGATTTGTTCCAGCCACGGCAGTGTAGGTTAGTTGTGAGTTGTTCCAGCCACGGTAGTGTAGGTTAGTTGTGAGTTGTTCCAGCCACGGTAGTGTAGGTTAGTTGTGAGTTGTTCCAGCCACGGTAGTGTAGGTTAGTTGTGAGTTGTTCCAGCCACGGTAGTGTAGGTTAGTTGTGAGTTGTTCCAGCCACGGTAGTGTAGGTTAGTTGTGAGTTGTTCCAGCCACGGTAGTGTAGGTTAGTTTGAGTTGTTCCAGCCACGGTAGTGTAGGTTAGTTGTGAGTTGTTCCAGCCACGGTAGTGTAGGTTAGTTGTGAGTTGTTCCAGCCACTGTAGTGTAGGTTAGTTGTGAGTTGTTCCAGCCACGGTAGTGTAGGTTAGTTGTGAGTTGTTCCAGCCACGGTAGTGTAGGTTAGTTGTGAGTTGTTCCAGCCACGGTAGTGTAGGTTAGTTGTGAGTTGTTCCAGCCACGGTAGTGTAGGTTAGTTGTGAGTTGTTCCAGCCACGGTAGTGTAGGTTAGTTGTGAGTTGTTCCAGCCACGGTAGTGTAGGTTAGTTGTGAGTTGTTCCAGCCACGGTAGTGTAGGTTGTGAGTTGTTCCAACCACGGTAGTGTAGGTTAGTTGTGAGTTGTTCCAGCCACTGTAGTGTAGGTTAGTTGTGAGTTGTTCCAGCCACTGTAGTGTAGGTTAGTTGTGAGTTGTTCCAGCCACGGTAGTGTAGGTTAGTTGTGAGTTGTTCCAGCCACGGTAGTGTAGGTTAGTTGTGAGTTGTTCCAGCCACGGTAGTGTGGCTTTTATTATTTGTATTATGTAATGTTTTAGGTCAGTTGTGTCCAAGTTCCCTAGGGAGGTTCCTTGATGCTGGTGAAGGACTCTTGACTCGATGGTTCCTTGATGCTGGTGAAGGACTCTTGACTCGAAGGTTCCTTGATGCTGGTGAAGGACTCTTGGCTCGAAGGTTCCTTGATGCTGTTGAAGGACTCTTGACTCGAAGGTTCCTTGATGCTGGTGAAGGACTCTTGACTCGATGGTTCCTTGATGCTGGTGAAGGACTCTTGACTCGAAGGTTCCTTGATGCTGGTGAAGGACTCTTGACTCGATGGTTCCTTGATGCTGGTGAAGGACTCTTGACTCGAAGGTTCCTTGATGCTGGTGAAGGACTCTTGACTCGAAGGTTCCTTGATGCTGGTGAAGGACTCTTGACTCGTAGGTTCCTTGATGCTGGTGAAGGACTCTTGACTCGTAGGTTCCTTGATGCTGGTGAAGGACTCTTGACTCGAAGGTTCCTTGATGCTGGTGAAGGACTCTTGACTCGAAGGTTCCTTGATGCTGGTGAAGGACTCTTGACTCGAAGGAATTGCATCTGTCCTCCCCTTCCCTGAGCTGCATGACCGCTACGGGTTTAGTGCTTCCCCATAATGTAATAATGCGCAAGTTGGCTCTGGGACACAGGAAAGTGGTCAGGAATACCAAAACGTTTTATTAATATTTTTTTTAATCAAAATTGCATACAGTACATTGCATGGGTGCCTTCATTTATGTGACATTTTACAAGGTTACGGCAAGAGGTAACTCGGTTTTCCTGAAACACCAATCACACAGGATGGGTTTCGTATCATTTGCCGTATAAAGCACCGTCAACAGCGGCGGAGGAATACACGGAACACATACCAGCGTCAACAGCGGCGGAGGAATACATGGAACATATACCAGCGTCAACAACGGCGGAGGAATACACGGAACATATACCAGCGTCAACAACGGCGGAGGAATACACGGAACATATACCAGCGTCAACAACGGCGGAGGAATACACGGAACATATACCAGCGTCAACAACGGCGGAGGAATACACGGAACATATACCAGCGTCAACAACGGCGGAGGAATACACGGAACATATACCAGCGTCAACAGCGGCGGAGGAATACACGGAACACATAAAAAAAGGGGGATACCTGCCTTGAAAAATCCCACGCCAAATGTTATACTGTTTTAGTATTCATGGTGTAATATATGAAATTTAAGATTGTTAAGTATAGTGTGGTATTAGTAGTTGGTGTAAGCACCTCACCTCAATACAAACATACCAGGAAAATTTACTTTGAGTCAACATATAACAGAACTCACTAGAAATTAATATAGTACATTGTATTTGATCTTTACAAAGAACCAGTAAGAGAAGTGCGAGTCACAAATACGATATTCTCTGATCAAACAAATAATTTAGGATGTGCAAAACTGCACTAATAATGTGAAAGTAAATTTAACCTCAACAAAAATTAACAAAATTAACAAAAACAATCAGAAAGTTTCAAAGAACCCTAAACCCTCACCAGCGCCTGGAAAAACTGAACACAGAAGCAAACAAGGTTTGAGTTATATACCCACTGAGAAAACTAAAAGATGAGATATAGAAATAACGTTCATTAGAATGTAGTGAAAAAGAGTTATCAAAGTGCTTAACAAAGTGAATATGTCACAGCGAAGGAAATATAATCTTAGCCGAGAGATCACCCAGATAAAACAAAAAATTAATGTCGTAGCAAACTTGTGAAGCACAAAGGGAACAAAACGTCATCCAGGATATTGCAAGAAATATTTCTACACACATGTAAAATCCAAGTTAAGAACATCTGTAGAACTGAACCACTGACGATCAAAAAAAGTCCATAATTCTAAAAGACCAATATGAACGAATGTTCAGTAATCCATTAAATTAAAACAGAGTGGAGAACGTGGAATTCTTTTCAGTATCTGTGAAGGCTACACATGTAGCACCTGGAGCCCACTCATGTAGCACCTGTAGCCCACTCATGTAGCACCTGGAGCCCACTCATGTAGCACCTGGAGTCCACTCATGTAGCACCTGGAGCCCACTCATGTAGCACCTGGAAACCACTCATGTAGCACCTGGAGCCCACTCATGTAGCACCTGGAGCCCACTCAAGTAACACCTGGAGCCCACTCATGTAGCACCTGGAGCCCACTCATGTAGCACCTGGAGCCCACTCATGTAGAACCTGGAGCCCACTCATGTAGCACCTGGAGCCCACTCATGTAGCACCTGGAGCCCACTCATGTAGCACCTGGAGCCCACTCATGTAGAACCTGGAGCCCACTCATGTAGAACCTGGAGCCCACCCATGTAGCACCTGGAGTCCACTCATGTAGCACCTGGAGTCCACTCATGTAGCACCTGGAGTCCACTCATGTAGCACCTGGATCCCACTCATGTAGAACCTGGAGTCCACTCATGTAGAACCTGGAGCCCACCCATGTAGCACCTGGAGTCCACTCATGTAGAACCTGGAGCCCACTCATGTAGCACCTGGAGTCCACTCATGTAGCACTTGGAGCCCACTCATGTAGCACCTGGAGCCCACTCATGTAGATCCTGGAGCCCACCCATGTAGCACCTGGAGCCCACTCATGTAGCACCTCGAGCCTACTCATGTAGCACCTGGAGACCACTCATGTAGAACCTGGAGCCCACCCATGTAGCACCTGGAGCCCACTCATGTAGAACCTGGAGCCCACCCATGTAGCACCTGGAGTCCACTCATGTAGCACCTGGAGTCCACTCATGTAGCACCTGGAGTCCACTCATGTAGCACCTGGAGCCCACTCATGTAGCACCTGGAGCCCACTCATGTAGCACCTGGAGCCCACTCATGTAGCACCTGGAGCCTACTCATGTAGCACCTGGAGCCCACTCATGTAGCACCTGGAGCCCACTCATGTAGAACCTGGAGCCCACCCATGTAGCACCTGGAGCCCACTCATGTAGCACCTGGAGCCCACCCATGTAGCACCTGGAGCCCACTCATGTAGCACCTGGAGTCCACTCATGTAGCACCTGGAGTCCACTCATGTAGCACCTGGAGCCCACTCATGTAGCACCTGGAGCCCACTCATGTAGCACCTGGAGCCCACTCATGTAGCACCTGGAGCCCACTCATGTAGCACCTGGAGCCCACTCATGTAGCACCTGGAGCCCACTCATGTAGCACCTGGAGCCCACTCATGTAGCACCTGAGCCCACTCATGTAGCACCTGGAGTCCACTCATGTAGCACCTGGAGCCCACTCATGTAGCACCTGGAGCCCACTCATGTAGCACCTGGAGTCAACTCATGTAGCACCTGGAGCCCACTCATGTAGCACCTGGAGCCCACTCATGTAGCACCTGGAGTCCACTCATGTAGCACCTGGAGCCCACTCATGTAGCACCTGGAGCCCACTCATGTAGAACCTGGAGCCCACTCATGTAGCACCTGAAGTCCACTCATGTAGCACCTGGAGCCCACTCATGTAGCACCTGGAGCCCACTCATGTAGCACCTGGACCGGATCAGTGGAATTCCTTACTCATAAAGAAATACAAAATACCACTAGCATGAGCTTTCAGTATTCTGTGGAGAAAAAAAATCTTAGATCTAGATGAAATACCAGAAGTGTGCAGACATAGGTTATGGGAGGCAGTAGAGCGCTAGCCAGAAATTAGATCAGTAGCCTCAACATAATACGTTATAAAAGTCTGTGAAAGAGTGATGAAATGCAAAATTACAAATTTTATGGAACAGCATAATCTGCACGGCCCAAACCTCTACGACAGAATTATAGAAGAGAAAAATTTAAATGCAGAGGAAGAAAACTAAAATACAGATGTGGTTTACGCGGATTTCATGAAGGTATTTGACAGATGTGATCAGTGGGTGATTGCACATAAAATGAAAACGATAGGTATAACGGGGAAAGTAGGTAAATGGTGTTTCAACTTTCTAACAAACAGAGCAAGAAGAATAGTAATAAACAGAGCAAAATCCATCATTAGCAACGTAAAGAGCTGGGTATCTCAAGGCACTTTTCCTGCACCTTTGCCATTTGTTATCTTCGTAGCAGACACATGAAAACGCTTTCCACATTTTCGTATCAATGGTGGATGATGCCAAATTAATCTTGAAAATCAACTCGGTAGAAGACACTGAAAAACTGCAGGTAGATATAAGCAAAGTTTTACAGTGGACATTGCATAGGTTCGAGAATTTTTTTTTTTCGCTTAATTGTTAGTAATAATACATCAATGATGGATGGAAGCAGGAGTGTACTGTTAGTATTATAATCAAAAGAAGCGCTAAACCACAAGGGTTATACAGCAGGAGTGTACTGGCAGGGCTGCATCTGCTCTTGTTGCCACCTCCCAAGTTAAGAACTATAGCAACCATGTTGAACTAAGCATCAAAATAAACAACTGGTCATCTGCACTCTAACCTGAATTGTTTGCCATCCTAGTGACTCTAAAGTTAACTTACAAAACTGAGCTTGACTCTCTGAGAAAAGGAAATTAATATACAATTTTTATGGATTCCATTACACATTGAATTACTTCTTCATGATAAGAGTTGATAAGTTTGCCCAGAAAAGTACCCTGAAGGAAAATGTATAACTATGGGATGTTATACATTATGACAGAAGTAAATAATGATATTAAATGTTATAGGAATGCAGTTAGAAGCTTGAGTAGATCACTCTCCTTGATAACATCAACGTAGATAAACATGTCTACGGAGTAACTTGCAATGTTGTAGTGGCCAGGCTCAGGCTTGGTTACAAGTGCCTTTGGTAGTTTGGCAGACACACATATGATGATTAAACCAAATGCAAAGTATGTGGGCAGACCTGTGGTCACTTTCCTGCACACCAGGTGATTGATTGTCCACTTATTGAGGTATGTAGAGATAGAATAATAACCTATGTGATATGTCAGAGTATCTTGTTAATAAAATAAAATACCAGACATATTAAGCAAATATCCTAAATTTGCTTTCAACAGTTGTAGACATAAACCCAGATGCACTCCTGTTAACCCTTTTGGGGCCTAGTTCTTAAGCTTGTTGTGTACGCATATGCTCTTGCACTACCCTCCACAGGATGGATATTGGGTGCACAGTAAACTAGCCGCTTCGGCGACAAAATCTAAAATCTGGACAGCACAGGTCACGCTGCCTACTCACAGCATACGTCAGCAGTGCCACTCACGCTGTCTACTCACAGCATACGTGAGCAGCGCCACTCACGCTGCCTACTCACAGCATACGTGAGCAGTGCCACTCACGCTGTCTACTCACAGCATACGTGAGCAGTGCCACTCACGCTGCCTACTTACAGCATGCGTGAGCAGCGCCACTCACGCTGCCTACTCATAGCATACATGAGCAGCACCACTCATGCTGTCTACTCACAGCATACGTGAACAGTGCCACTCATGCTGTCTACTCACAGCATGCGTGAGCAGTGCCACTCACGCTGTCTACTCACAGCATGCGTGAGCAGTGCCACTCATGCTGTAGGAGAACATGCCGGTATGGAAGCCCCACATCAGCTACCATCCTGGCTGCTTCAAAATTAAAGTATCACTCACATAACACACAGATTATCTTGAATAAAACTATCACACTTGCTTAAATGTACGGTGTTATGTGTGTTAAGATGCCTCACATCTCCTCAGTACCGTGTTATGTGTGTTAAGATGCCTCACTGATCCTCAGTACCGTGTTATGTGTGTTAAGATGCCTCACTTATCCTCAGTACCGTGTTATGTGTGTTAAGATGCCTCACTGATCCTCAGTACCGTGTTATGTGTGTTAAGATGCCTCACTTATCCTCAGTACCGTGTTATGTGTGTTAAGATGCCTCACTGATCCTCAGTACCGTGTTATGTGTTAAGATGCCTCACTGATCCTCAGTACCGTGTTATGTGTGTTAAGATGCCTTACTGATCCTCAGTACCGTATTATGTGTGTTAAGATGCCTCACTTATCCTCAGTACGGTGTTATGTGTGTTAAGATGCCTCACTGATCCTCAGTACCGTGTTATGTTTGTTAAGATGCCTCACTTATCCTCAGGTTCTCAAAACACTCGCCACGTCAGTATTGACTTATAGTTACAGGTGCAGCAACACAGAAACATAGGAGATGTGTTCGGTGTTTACTCTGACCTCTTCTACACCAGTGTGTGACTGACTTGATAATGAGACTAAAGAAACAGTGCCTCGTCTTGGCTGTCTCTTGTGGAATGGAGAGTGGAGGCAGTGTCATGTAGAGTGAAGATAGTGTTATGTAGAATGGAGAGTGTTATATAGAGTGAAGACAGTGTCATGTAGAGTGAAAAGTATCCTGTGATGTCGCTACGATTGTGTGTATCTCCTGACTGTAGCGGCAGATGCTACAGTTATGTATCATGTAGGTCATCAGGGTGAGTAGCGTGAGCACTAGAGTGAAGGTAGCGTGAGGGGTGAGTGTGTGGTGAGCTTAGTGCCACCCGCAGCGCCACCCACACACTCACCCGCTGAGTGCCACCCACACTCTCTCTGAGAGTGCCCCCGCCGCCCCTTCCTGCCCCCCCTCTCCCCGCCGCCATGCCCAGAAGCATCTTAGCCCCAGCACTCTGCGCCCCGCTGCGTGCCCCGTAGCACCATGCTGGCGGGTAGCGTGGAAGCCGTGCTGGGCGGCATGCGGCGCTACACCGACCTCCGACGCTACTCTGAGAGCGTGCTACAAGGATGTCGACACTTTGCTGCTGAGTGTGCCGTGAGTACTTCTGGTTACTAGTTCACCCACCCACCGCTGCACCACCCACCCACCGCTGCACCACCCACCCACCGCTGCCCCACCCACCCACCGCTGCACCACCGACCCACCGCTTCAAAACCCACCCACCGCTGCAACACCCACCCACCGCTTCAAAACCCACCCACCTACCCTCTCCCTCCTGAACCACCCACCATCCCACTGCTGCAACCCACCCGCTGCTGACGCACCCATCCACCCATTCACTGCTGCCCCACCCACACACTGCATCTCTCCCCCACCCACTGTTGCCTCTTTATTTCTTTATGAAGATGGTCTGTGTGAATCATAAAGAAGGGCCCAGCGCTGACTCTTGAGGAACCCTTCTTGTCACTGCTTCTCAGTTTGAATTGTTTCCCATATGTGTAAATTCCTTGTTGCTGAGCGGTCAGTCTTGACTCCATCTCCAGTACCTTGTGTGATAGTGTGTACTCACCTAGTTGTGGTTGCAGGGGTCGATTCATAGCTCCTGGCCCCGCCTCTTCACTAGCCGCCACTGGCCGCTACTGTGTGTGTGTGTGTACCCACCTATATGTGGATGCAGAGGTCGAGTGAGGTATGCAGTCTTTGCTCCCCCCTCCCCGAGCCTGTACTCCATCTGCGGTCTTCTTTGTCCATCTCCAAGCGTCATAACCTTGTATTTGATGGGGTTCAACTTCAGGAGCCATTTGTCAGCCCAGGCTTGTCACCTCTCCAGATCCATTTATAATCTTTCCTGTTTCTCATGTATTTGTATTCTTATTATTAGTTTCACGTTGTCTGAGAACAAGGATACCTCTTGACTCTATTCCTTCTGTCACGTCATTCACGTATACTGGAAACAGCACCGGCCCTAGGACTGATCCTTGTGGGATCCCGTTTGTCACATGTACCTATTCAAACACCTCGTCATGGACCATCATTCGTTGTTTCCTTCTTATAAGGTATTCCCTGATCTATTGCTTTTCCTGTTATTCCTGTCTGCTCCTCTAGCTTTTGTACCAATCTCTTGTGTGGTACTGTGTCAAGAGCCTTCTTACAGTCAAAGAAAATGCAATCTACCCATCCCTTTCTCTCTCTTTCCTGTCTGACTTCTGTCACCCTGTCGTAAAACTCCAGTAGGTTTGTGACACATGATTTTAAATCCCTGAAACCGTGCTGGTTGTCATGTATGTGAACCCAATCCTTTCTAGGTGCTCCACCACTCTTCTGATAATCTTCTCCATAACTTTACTTATTATACAAGTCAGTGACACTGGTCTGTAGTTTAATGCTGCCTGTCTATCTCCTTTTTTAAAAATTGGCACTACATTCGTTGTCTTCCGCACCTCCGGCAGTTGCCCTGTGTCAATAGACTTGTTGAAGATTGTTAGCGTCACACAAAGTGCCTCTGCTGTCTCCCTCCCTCCCTCCCTCCCTCACAGGACCCAGGGAGAGATGTCTAGGCCCACCGCCTTCGAGGTATTTATCTCACATAGCAGTTTTTCACCTCGGCTGTGTGTATTTTGTCCAGCACTTGCGGGTGCACTCTATCACCTTGGTTTTCTGGAAGCCTTCTGTCTCCTCTGAAAATACCTCCTTAAATCTCATGCTGAGCTCTTCACAGACTTCTTGGTCATTCTTTGTAAACTCTCCACCTTCCTTCTTCAGCTTGATTACCCGGCCCTTGACTGTTGTCTTCCACCTGGTGTTGCTGAATAACAACTTTGGGTCAGATTTAGCTTTCGATGCTGTCATTCTCAAATTGCCGTTATCTCTTCAGCTCAGCTCATTGTTTTCCTGAGTTCTTTACCTTTTGTACTTTTTCCATGCTCTGGTACATTGTGGCCTCAACACCTCTGGGTAAACCTTGGACTCACTCTGGACTTCCCATTGTTTCTGTTGCCTCTGGGTACGAACTTCTCCTCCGCCTCCCTGCACTTTCTGGCTACATACCTGGAGAGGATTCCGGGGGTCAACGCCCCCGCGGCCCGGTCTGTGACCAGGCAATGGATGATGAACCCAGTATGATACCAGGCAGTGGATGATGAACCCAGTATGATACCAGGCAGTGGATGATGAGCTCAGTATGATACCAGGCGGTGGATGAACCCAGTATGATACCAGGCGGTAAATGGTGAACCCAGTATACCATCTCATACACTGTCTTTCCCTCTAGTTCTCTCTGCCACTGCACCCCATACAGGAACTGCCTCATGCCTGTGTAACCCCCTCATTTAAAGTCTGGGTTCTCACCTCTTTCCCGTACTGCTTCACTCTCCACTGTTAATGTGCAGACCACACCTGTGTTCAGTCTGTAATATAGAGACCACACCTGTGTTCAGTCTGTAATATAGAGACCACACCTGTGTTCAGTCTGTAATATAGAGACCACACCTGTGTTCAGTCTGTAATATAGAGACCACACCTGTGTTCAGTCTGTAATATAGAGCCCACACCTGGGTTTAGTCTGTAATATAGAGACCACACCTGTGTTCAGTCTGTAATATAGAGCCCACACCTGTGTTTAGTCTGTAATACAGAGACCACACTTGTGTTCAGTCTGTAATATAGAGACCACACCTGTGTCCAGTCTGTAATATAGAGACCATACCTGTGTTCAGTCTGTAATATAGAGACCACACCTGTTTTCAGTCTGTAATATAGAGACCACACCTGTGTTCAGTCTGTAATATAGAGCCCACACCTGTATTCAGTCTGTAATATAGAGACCACACCTGTGTTCAGTCTGTAATATAGAGCCCACACCTGTGTTCAGTCTGTAATATAGAGACCACACCTGTGTTCAGTCTGTAATATAGAGACCACACCTGTGTTCAGTCTGTAATATAGAGACCACACCTGTGTTTAGTCTGTAATATATAGACCACATCTGTGTTCAGTCTGTAATATAGAGACCACACCTGTGTTCAGTCTGTAATATAGAGACCACACCTGTGTTCAGTCTGTAATATAGAGACCACACCTGTGTTCAGTCTGTAATATAGAGACCACACCTGTGTTCAGTCTGTAATATAGAGCCCACACCTGTGTTCAGTCTGTAATATAGAGACCACACCTGTGTTCAGTCTGTAATACAGAGACCACACTTGTGTTCAGTCTGTAATATAGAGACCACACTTGTGTTCAGTCTGTAATATAGAGACCACACCTGTGTTCAGTCTGTAACATAGAGACCACACCTGTGTTCAGTCTGTAATATAGAGACCACACCTGTGTTCAGTCTGTAATATAGAGCCCACACCTGTGTTCAGTCTGTAATATAGAGACCACACCTGTGTTCAGTCTGTAATATAGAGACCACACCTGTGTTCAGTCTGTAATATAGAGACCACACCTGTGTTCAGTCTGTAATATAGAGACCACACCTGTGTTCAGTCTGTAATATATAGACCACACCTGTGTTCAGTCTGTAATATAGAGACCACACTTGTGTTCAGTCTGTAATATAGAGACCACACCTGTGTTCAGTCTGTAATATAGAGACCACACCTGTGTTCAGTCTGTAATATAGAGACCACACCTGTGTTCAGTCTGTAATACAGAGACCACACTTGTGTTCAGTCTGTAATATAGAGACCACACTTGTGTTCAGTCTGTAATATAGAGACCACACCTGTGTTCAGTCTGTAACATAGAGACCACACCTGTGTTCAGTCTGTAATATAGAGCCCACACCTGTGTTCAGTCTGTAATATAGAGCCCACACCTGTGTTCAGTCTGTAATATAGAGCCCACACCTGTGTTCAGTCTGTAATACAGAGACCACACTTGTGTTCAGTCTGTAATATAGAGACCACACTTGTGTTCAGTCTGTTATATAGAGACCACACCTGTGTTCAGTCTGTAATATAGAGACAACACCTGTGTTCAGTCTGTAATATAGAGACCACACCTGTGTTCAGTCTGTAATATAGAGACCACACCTGTGTTCAGTCTATAATATTGAGCCCACACCTGTGTTCAGTCTGTAATATAGAGACCATACCTGTGTTCAGTCTGTAATACAGAGACCACACCTGTGTCCAGTCTGTAATATAGAGACCACACTTGTGTTCAGTCTGTAATGTAGAGAAAACACCTGTGTTCAGTCTGTAATATAGAGACCACACCTGTGTTCAGTCTGTAATATAGAGACCACACCTGTGTTCAGTCTGTAATATAGAGCCCACACCTGTGTTCAGTCTGTAATACAGAGACCACACTTGTGTTCAGTCTGTAATATAGAGACCATACTTGAGTTCAGTCTGTAATACAGAGACCACACTTGTGTTCAGTCTGTAATATAGAGACCACACCTGTGTTCAGTAATATAGAGACCACACCTGTGTTCAGTCTGTAATATAGAGACCACACCTGTGTTCAGTCTGTAATATAGAGACCACACCTGTGTTCAGTCTGTAATATAGAGACCACACCTGTGTTCAGTCTGTAATATAGAGACAACACCTGTGTTCAGTCTGTAATATAGAGCCCACACCTGTGTTCAGTCTGTAATACAGAGACCACACTTGTGTTCAGTCTGTAATATAGAGACCATACTTGTGTTCAGTCTGTAATACAGAGACCACACTTGTGTTCAGTCTGTAATATAGAGACCACACCTGTGTTCAGTAATATAGAGACCACACCTGTGTTCAGTCTGTAATATAGAGACCACACCTGTGTTCAGTCTGTAATATAGAGACCACACCTGTGTTCAGTCTGTAAAATAGAGACCACACCTGTGTTCAGTCTGTAATATAGAGACCACACCTGTGTTCAGTCTGTAATATAGAGCCCACACCTGTGTTCAGTCTGTAATATAGAGACCACACCTGTGTTCAGTCTGTAATACAGAGACCACACTTGTGTTCAGTCTGTAATATAGAGACCACACTTGTGTTCAGTCTGTAATATAGAGACCACACCTGTGTTCAGTCTGTAATATAGAGACCACACCTGTGTTCAGTCTGTAATATAGAGCCCACACCTGTGTTCAGTCTGTAATATAGAGCCCACACCTGTGTTCAGTCTGTAATATAGAGACCACACCTGTGTTCAGTCTGTAATACAGAGACTACACTTGTGTTCAGTCTGTAATATAGAGACCACACTTGTGTTCAGTCTGTAATATAGAGACCACACCTGTGTTCAGTCTGTAAAATAGAGACCACACCTGTGTTCAGTCTGTAATATAGAGACCACACCTGTGTTCAGTCTGTAATATAGAGACCACACCTGTGTTCAGTCTATAATATAGAGCCCACACCTGTGTTCAGTCTGTAATAGAGACCACACCTGTGTTCAGTCTGTAATACAGAGACCACACCTGTGTCCAGTCTGTAATATAGAGACCACACCTGTGTTCAGTAATATAGAGACCACACTTGTGTTCAGTCTGTTATATAGAGACCACACCTGTGTTCAGTCTGTAATATAGAGACAACACCTGTGTTCAGTCTGTAATATAGAGACCACACCTGTGTTCAGTCTGTAATATAGAGACCACACCTGTGTTCAATCTATAATATTGAGCCCACACCTGTGTTCAGTCTGTAATATAGAGACCACACCTGTGTTCAGTCTGTAATGCAGAGACCACACCTTTGTCCAGTCTGTAATATAGAGACCACACTTGTGTTCAGTCTGTAATGTAGAGAAAACACCTGTGTTCAGTCTGTAATATAGAGACCACACCTGTGTTCAGTCTGTAATATAGAGACCACACCTGTGTTCAGTCTGTAATATAGAGACCACACCTGTGTTCAGTCTGTAATATAGAGCCCACACCTGTGTTCAGTCTGTAATACAGAGACCACACTTGTGTTCAGTCTGTAATATAGAGACCATACTTGTGTTCAGTCTGTAATACAGAGACCACACTTGTGTTCAGTCTGTAATATAGAGACCACACCTGTGTCCAGTCTGTAATATAGAGACCACACCTGTGTTCAGTAATATAATGACGACACCTGTGTTCAGTCTGTAATATAGAGACCACACCTGTGTTCAGTGTGTAATATAGAGACCACACCTGTGTTCAGTCTGTAATATAGAGACCACACCTGTGTTCAGTCTGTAATATAGAGACCACACCTGTGTCCAGTCTGTAATATAGAGACCACACCTGTGTTCAGTAATATAGAGACCACACCTGTGTTCAGTAATATAGAGACCACACCTGTGTTCAGTAATATAATGACGACACCTGTGTTCTGTAATATAGAGACCCCACCTGTGTTCAGTCTGTAATATAGAGACCACACCTGTGTTCAGTCTGTAATATAGCGACCACACCTGTGTTCAGTTTGTAATATAGAGACCACACCTGTGTTCAGTCTGTAATATAGAGACCACACCTGTGTTCAGTCTGTAATATAGAGACCACACCTGTGTCCAGTCTGTAATATAGAGACCACACCTGTGTTCAGTCTGTAATATGGAGACCACACCTGTGTTCAGTCTGTAATATAGAGACCACACCTGTGTTCAGTCTGTAATATAGAGACTACACCTGTGTTCAGTCTGTAATATAGAGACCACACCTGTGTTCAGTCTGTAATATAGAGACCACACCTGTGTTCAGTCTGTAATATAGAGACCACACCTGTGTTCAGTCTGTAATATAGAGACCACACCTGTGTTCAGTCTGTAATATAGAGACCACACCTGTGTTCAGTCTGTAATATAGAGACCACACCTGTGTTCAGTCAGGTAATAATGGCCTGTCAACCTGGTCGTAATGGGGCTTGGAGCGAAAATATACACAACAGTAGTCTTTAAATTGTATTTTCCTTCATCATTTATAAGTTGAGATATACACCCATGTACATATGTACAAGGTTTGAAAAATCAGTGTACAACACTGTAATAAGGCACAACAACGCCAGAAAGAGAGACACCGTGGCGCAGACCACTGCGCTGAATCTGGCAAGAGCAACCGTGGGTGTACCACCAACACCTTAGCAATTGGTCCGACCACCTTATGATTGGTACAATGAACCAGGGTACTGCATTTAACGTTTGGGGCACCGTAAATGTTAAACCCTTAGCACCTGGTTGCTGGTTCAGGGAGGCAGCCTAATTGATGTTGTCACATAGCTGAATAAATGTAACAACACTATTGCATGCCACAACAAACACAATGCAGGTGTCACAGCAAACACAATGCAGGTGTGGCACAACAAACACAGTGCACGTGTGCACAACAAACACAGTGCAGGTGTGCCAGCAAACACAATGCAGGTGTGCCACAACAAACACAATGCAGGTGTGCACAACAAACACAGTGCAGGTGTGCCACAACAAACACAGTGCAGGTGTGCACAACAAACACAATGCAGGTGTGCCACAACAAACACAATGCAGGTGTGCCACAACAAACACATGCAGGTGTGCCACAACAAACACAATGCAGGTGTGCCACAACAAACACAATGCAGGTGTGCCACAACAAACACAATGCAGGTGTGCACAACAAACACAGTGCAGGTGTGCCACAACAAACACAATGCAGGTGTGCCACAACAAACACAATGCAGGTGTGCACAACAAACACAATGCAGGTGTGCCACAACAAACACAATGCAGGTGTGCCACAACAAACACAATGCAGGTGTGCACAACAAACACAATGCAGGTGTGCCACAACAAACACAATGCAGGTGTGCCACAACAAACACAATGCAGGTGTGGCACAACAAACACAGTGCAGGTGTGCCACAACAAACACAATGCAGGTGTGCCACAACAAACACAATGCAGGTGTGGCACAACAAACACATGCAGGTGTGCCACAACAAACACAATGCAGGTGTGCCACAACAAACACAATGCAGGTGTGCACAACAAACACAATGCAGGTGTGCCACAACAAACACAATGCAGGTGTGCACAACAAACACAATGCAGGTGTGCACAACAAACACAATGCAGGTGTGGCACAACAAACACAATGCAGGTGTGCCACAACAAACACAATGCAGGTGTGGCACAACAAACACATGCAGGTGTGCACAACAAACACATGCAGGTGTGCACAACAAACACAATGCAGGTGTGCCACAACAAACACAATGCAGGTGTGCCACAACAAACACAATGCAGGTGTGCCACAACAAACACAATGCAGGTGTGCACAACAAACACAGTGCAGGTGTGCACAACAAACACAATGCAGGTGTGCCACAACAAACACAATGCAGGTGTGCCACAACAAACACAATGCAGGTGTGGCACAACAAACACAATGCAGGTGTGCCACAACAAACACAATGCAGGTGTGCCACAACAAACACAATGCAGGTGTGCACAACAAACACAATGCAGGTGTGACAACAAACACAATGCAGGTGTGCCACAACAAACACAATGCAGGTGTGCCACAACAAACACATGCAGGTGTGCCACAACAAACACAATAGGTGTGCACAACAAACACAGTGCAGGTGTGCCACAACAAACACAATGCAGGTGTGCCACAACAAACACATGCAGGTGTGCCACAACAAACACAGTTCAGGTGTGCCACAACAAACACAGTGCAGGTGTGCCACAACAAACACAATGCAGGTGTGCCACAACAAACACAGTGCAGGTGTGCCACAACAAACACAATGCAGGTGTGCCACAACAAACACAGTGCAGGTGTGCCACAACAAACACAGTTCAGGTGTGCCACAACAAACACAGTGCAGGTGTGCCACAACAAACACAATGCAGGTGTGCCACAACAAACACAGTGCAGGTGTGCCACAACAAACACAGTGCAGGTGTGCCACAACAAACACAGTGCAGGTGTGCCACAACAAACACAATGCAGGTGTGCCACAACAAACACAATGCAGGTGTGGCACACAAACACAATGCAGGTGTGCCACAACAAACACAATGCAGGTGTGGCACAACAAACACAATGCAGGTGTGCCACAACAAACACAATGCAGGTGTGGCACAACAAACACAATGCAGGTGTGCCACAACAAACACAATGCAGGTGTGCCACAACAAACACAATGCAGGTGTGCCACAACAAACACAATGCAGGTGTGGCACAACAAACACAATGCAGGTGTGCCACAACAAACACAATGCAGGTGTGGCACAACAAACACAATGCAGGTGTGCCACAACAAACACAATGCAGGTGTGCCACAACAAACACAATGCAGGTGTGCCACAACAAACACAATGCAGGTGTGGCACAACAAACACAATGCAGGTGTGCCACAACAAACACAATGCAGGTGTGCCACAACAAACACAATGCAGGTGTGCCACAACAAACACAATGCAGGTGTGGCACAACAAACACAATGCAGGTGTGCCACAACAAACACAATGCAGGTGTGCCACAACAAACACAGTGCAGGTGTGCCACAACAAACACAGTGCAGGTGTGCCACAACAAACACAGTGCAGGTGTGCCACAACAAACACAATGCAGGTGTGCCACAACAAACACAGTGCAGGTGTGCCACAACAAACACAATGCAGGTGTGCCACAACAAACACAATGCAGGTGTGGCACAACAAACACAATGCAGGTGTGCCACAACAAACACAATGCAGGTGTGCCACAACAAACACAGTGCAGGTGTGCCACAACAAACACAGTGCAGGTGTGCCACAACAAACACAGTGCAGGTGTGCCACAACAAACACAATGCAGGTGTGCCACAACAAACACAGTGCAGGTGTGCCACAACAAACACAGTGCAGGTGTGCCACAACAAACACAATGCAGGTGTGCCACAACAAACACAGTGCAGGTGTGCCACAACAAACACAGTGCAGGTGAGATAGTCACAGATTGTGCAAACGTCTTCACCAAGTGTGATCATGGTGTGATAACACAAACTGTGTGCACAGTATGGTGCCCCCAGCCTGGTGCCCCAGCCTGATGCCCCAGCCTGGTGCCCCAGCCTGGTGCCCCAGCCTGGTGCCCCAGCCTGGTGCCCCAGCATGGTGCCCCAGCATGGTGCCCCAGCATGGTGCCCCCAGCATGGTGCCCCCAGCATGGTGCCCCAGCATGGTGCCCCCAGCATGGTGCCCCCAGCCTGGTGCCCCAGCCTGGTGCCCCAGCCTGGTGCCCCAGCATGGTGCCCCCAGCCTGGTGCCCCAGCATGGTGCCCCAGCCTGGTGCCCCAGCCTGGTGCCCCAGCCTGGTGCCCCAGCATGGTGCCCCAGCATGGTGCCCCAGCATGGTGCCCCAGCATGGTTCCACCAGCATGGTGCCCCCAGCATGGTGACACCAGCATGGTGACACCAGCATGGTGCCCCCAGCATAGTGACACCAGCATGGTGCCCCCAGCATTGTGCCAGCAGTATGCTGCCCCCAGCATGGTGCCTCAGCATGGAGCCCCCAGCATGATGCCCCCAGCATGGTGCCACAGCATGGTGCCACAGCATGACTATTAAGTCTAAGTTGAGGAGAGTGGAATGTGATCAATTAGGAAGTTGCAGGAAAGTTGACTGCACAGTTTCAAGAGTAGGTACGAGAGCCAGAAATCTTTAATACCGCTTAAAATAAAGTAAGAATCAGGAGCAGTGAATCGACCCGGAATTACAACGAGGGAAGTACAGGAAGGGAAGTACTCTGGCCCACATCACCCACTCCCGCCACCACCACACATGTGGGGTCGTCACCACTGGTACTTCCCATGTTGTGGGTCGTGACCACTGGTACTTCCCATGCTGTGGGTCGTCAGCACTGGTACTTCCCATGCTGTGGGTCGTGACCACTGGTACTTCCCATGTTGTGGGTCGTGACCACTGGTACTTCCCATGCTGTGGGTCGTGACCACTGGTACTTCCCATGCTGTGGGTCACCACTAGTACTTCCCATGCTGTGGGTCGTGACCACTGGTACTTCCCATGCTGTGAGTCGTGACCACTGGTACTTCCCATGCTGTGGGTCGCCACCACTGGTACTTCCCATGCTGTGGGTCGTCACCACTGGTACTTCCCATGCTGTGGGTCGTCACCACTGTTACTTCCCATGCTGTGGATCGTCACCACTGGTACTTCCCATGCTGTGGGTCGTCACAACTGGTACTTCTCATGCTGTGGGTCGTCACCACTTGTACTTCCCATGGTGTGGGTCGTCACCACTGGTACTTCCCATGCTGTGTGTCGTCACCACTGGTACTTCCCATGTTGTGGGTCGTCACCACTGGTACTTCTCATGCTGTGGGTCGTCACTACTGGTACTTCCCATGCTGTGGGTCGTCACCACTGGTACTTCCCATGATGTGGGTCGTCACCACTGGTACTTCCCATGCTGTGTGTCGTCACCACTGGTACTTCCCATGCTGTGGGTCGTCACCACTGGTACTTCCCATGCTGTGGGTCGTCACTACTGGTACTTCTCATGCTGTGGGTCGTCACCACTGGTACTTCCCATGCTGTGGGTCGTCACCACTGGTACTTCCCATGCTGTGGATGGTGACCTGGTACTTCTCATGCTGTGGGTGGTGACCTGTTACCTCCTATGCTGTAGGTGGTGACCTGGTACCTCCTATGCCGTGGGTGTTGACCAGGTACCTTCCATGCTGTGGGGGTGACCTGGTATCATCTCCCATGCTGTGGGTGTGGACGTGGTACCTCCCATGTTATGGGCGGTGACCTCCAGTACCCAAAGGGGACTACCTCTCAGGTACACAGCTTTAGTCACCTCCCCTCCCTCCCCCTCTTTCCTCCCCTCATTTTACCCTCCCCCTTCCTTTCCCCCTTGACCCCCCACTCTTACCTCACCCTCTTGTTCGGGTGCCACGTAGCTCAATGGTGAGAGCATTCGATACACAATCGTAGGAGGAGCATATGGGCAAGGTTCCTTATGACCATGCTCACCTAGCTGTAAAAATAGGTATCTGTATGATAGTCCTCTGCTGTGTAAGACACTCCAGTACCTGGTGTGTAACACACTCCAGTACCTGGTGTGTAACACACTCCAGTACCTGGTGTGTAACACACTCCAGTACCTGGTGTGTAAGACACTCCAGTACCTGGTGTGTAAGACACTCCAGTAACACTGGTGTGTAAGACACTCCAGTACCTGGTGTGTAAGACACTCCAGTACCTGGTGTGTAAGACACTCCAGTACCTGGTGTGTAAGACACTCCAGTACCTGGTGTGTAAGACACTCCAGTACCTGGTGTGTAAGACACTCCAGTACCTGGTGTGTAAGACACTCCAGTACCTGGTGTGTAAGACACTCCAGTACCTGGTGTGTAAGACACTCCAGTACCTGGGTGTGTAAGACACTCCAGTACCTGGTGTGTAAGACACTCCAGTACCTGGTGTTAAGACACTCCAGTACCTGGTGTGTAAGACACTCCAGTACCTGGTGTGTAAGACACTCCAGTACCTGGTGTGTAAGACACTCCAGTACCTGGTGTTAAGACACTCCAGTACCTGGTGTGTAAGACACTCCAGTACCTGGTGTGTAAGACACTCCAGTACCTGGTGTGTAAGACACTCCAGTACCTGTGTGTAAGACACTCCAGTACCTGGTGTGTAAGACACTCCAGTACCTGGTGTGTAAGACACTCCAGTACCTGGTGTGTAAGACACTCCAGTACCTGGTGTGTAAGACACTCCAGTACCTGGTGTGTAAGACACTCCAGTACCTGGTGTGTAAGACACTCCAGTACCTGGTGTGTAAGACACTCCAGTACCTGGTGTGTAAGACACTCCAGTACCTGGTGTGTAAGACACTCCAGTACCTGGTGTGTAAGACACTCCAGTACCTGGTGTGTAAGACACTCCAGTACCTGGTGTGAAGAACACTCCAGTACCTGGTGTGTAAGACACTCCAGTACCTGGTGTGTAAGACACTCCAGTACCTGGTGTGTAAGACACTCCAGTACCTGGTGTGTAAGACACTCCAGTACCTGGTGTGTAAGACACTCCAGTACCTGGTGTGTAAGACACTCCAGTACCTGGTGTGTAAGACACTCCAGTACCTGATGTGTAAGACACTCCAGGACCTGGTGTGTAAGACACTCCAGTACCTGGTGTGTAAGACACTCCAGTACCTGGTGTGTAAGACACTCCAGTATCTGGTGTGTAAGACACTCCAGTACCTGGTGTGTAAGACACTCCAGTATCTGGTGTGTAAGACACTCCAGTACCTGGTGTGTAAGACACTCCAGTACCTGGTGTGTAAGACACTGGCATCATTAGTGTGTTGGATTAAATGTATATTCATTCACCTAGTTGTATTTACTGAGATCGAGTCACAGCTCCTGGCTCCGCTTCTTAGTTTCTATTGACTGGCTGTGCTGATTGGTATCTTTCAGGGCTACTGCTACTACTACCATTACTACTACTATTACTACTACTGCTGCATATAGCTACTACTACGCTAGACTACTACTGCCTGCTACTACTATGTCTGTACTAGTCTACTCTGTTAGTACTACTTGTACTACTGCACTACTGCTGCTGTTGTCTACTAGGTACTATACTACACGGCTACTACTACTACTAATACTACTGCTACTACTACTAGTACTATTACTACCGCTACTACTACTACTACTATTATTTCTACTATTACTGCTACTACTACTACTATTACTGCTAGTACTTCTAATACTGCTACCGCTACTAATACTACCACTACTACTACTCTATAGTCTACTCACGGCTCTACTACTACTAATCTCCACTCTACTGAGTAGTACTACTACCGCTACTACTACTACTATTTCTACTATTACTGCTACTACTACTACTACTGCTAGTACTTCTAATACTACTACCGCTACTAATACTAATACTACCACTACTACTACTAGGGCTGCAACAGGTTACACTAAAAAATACCACCACAGTGTAAAGAAACCAAGACTGTTCATCAGCCTCTTCATGCATAAAGGTCTTTACCAAGAAACACCTGGCTGTCTCACGTGGTATGTCTCACAAAACAGCTCTCCGGGGTGGTTGTGAGGTGGACTGCGCACTGCTAGCCACAATAACCTGGTTGATCATGTCATCAACCAGTATGCCTGGCTCAGGACCAATATGACCCTCTTCCTTCCCCCCGCTAGCCATCAACAGGTACTCAATACTCCGGTAAACTATTTTGGTCAGTTGTTGACTCTCTTGTGATCTGGAGTTTCTGTTTGGTGAGGTGGTGGCTCCATGCTGGCGCTGCGTACTCGTGGAATATGGTAGCGGCAACCTACTGGTGTATCCAGTTGTGCTAAAAAAGAAACATGTGTCAGCATAAATCCTTTTATGTTTCTTGATTAAGATTCTTAAAAGCAGTCAGTGGGATCCCAGATTATATGGTCGTGTTGGGAGAGAGAGAGATAGAGAGAGAGGGGGGGGGGGAGTTAGGAAGGGTGAGGCTCTTTGCTATCATCAGCTACTTCCCAGAGGTATTGACAAGGGAGGAAAGTGGTAGGATTCGCTATCCATTGTCTGCAGATGCAGGCGGCACTGTTAGTGTGTGTGTACTCACCTAGTTGTGGTTGCAGAGGTCGATTCACAGCTCCTGGCCCCGCCTCTTTACTGGTCGCTACTTGGTCACTTCCTGACCCATTAGCTTTATCATACCTCTTCTTAAAGCTATGTATGGATCCTGCCTTCTCTACATCACTTTCCAGACTCTTCCACTTCCTGACAACTCTGTGACTGAAGAAATAGTTCCTAACATCCCTGTGATTCATCTGAGTCTTCAACTTTCAATTGTGACCCCTTGTTGCTGTGTCCCATCTCTGGAACATCCTGTCTCTGTCCACCTTGTCAATTCCTCGCAGTATTTTATATGTCGTTATCATATCCCCCCTATCTCTCCTGTCCTCCAGTGTCATCAGGTCAATTTCCCTTAACCTCTCCTGGTAGGGCATGCCCTTTAGCTCTGGGACTAGTCTTGTTGCAAACCTTTGCACTTTCTCTAATTTCCTTACCTGTTTGGCTAGGTGTGTGTTCCAAACTGGTGCTGCATACTCCAATATGGGCCTGACATACACGGTGTACAGGGTTCTGAACGATTCCTTATTGAGATGTCGGAATGCTGTTCTTGGGTTTGATAGGCTCCCGTATGCATATGGTTGATGTGCGCCTCAGGAGATGTGCCTGGTTATACTCACCCCAAGATCTTTTTCCTTGAGTGAGGTTTGTAGTCTCTGGACCCCTAGACTGTATTCCGTCTGCGGTCTTCTTTGCCCTTCCCCAATCTTCATGACTTTGCACTTGGTGGGGTTGAACTCCAGGAGCCAGTTTCTGGACCAGGCCTGCAGCCTCTCCAGATCCCTTTGTAGTTCCGCCTGGTCCTCGTCCGACTGAGTTCTCATTAACTTCACATCATCTGCAAACAAGGACACTTCTGAATTTATTCCTTCCGTCATGTCGTTCACATATATCAGAAACAGCACCGGTCCTTGAACTGACCCCTGTGGTACCCCACTCGTCACAGGTGCCCACTCTGACACCTCGCCACATACCATGACTCGCTGATGTCCTCCCGTCAGGTATTCTCTGATCCATTGCAGTGCCTTCCCTGTTATCCCTGCCTGGTCCTCCAGCTTTTGCACTAAGCTCTTGTGTGGAACTGTCAAACGCCTTCTTACAGTCCAAGAAAATGCAATCTAGCCACCCCTCTCTCTCTCTTGTCTTACTGCTGTCACCCTGTCATAGAACTCCAGTAGGTGTGTGACACAGGATTTTCCGTCCCTGAAACCGT
>WNWK01026959.1:0-26802 GCA_009830355.1 Cherax destructor | reverse complement strand
TATATTTCTTAATTATATTTAACAATATTTTAATTACAATCTCGCTAGTTTAACAGAGTAAACTTAATTTTCTTTGCTTATTATATTTATTTTTACTATTTATTTGTATTTCGCATAAGTTTATAAGGATTAAATAATCTCCCTCCCGGAGCTACTTACAACTTCTCCTGGAGCTACTTACAACTTCCTCCTGGAGCTACTTACAACTTCCTCCTGGAGCTACTTACAACTTCCTCCTGGAGCTACTTACAACTTCCTCCTGGAGCACTACAACTTGCTCCTGGAGCTACTTACAACTTCCTCCTGGAGCTACTTACAACTTCCTTCCTGGAGCTACTTACAACTTCCTCCTGGAGCTACTTACAACTTCCTCCTGGAGCTACTTACAATTCTCCTGGAGCTGCCTAACTTCCTCCTGGAGCTGCTTACAACTTCCTCCTGGAGCTATTTACAACTTCCTCCTGGAGCTACTTACAACTTCCTCCTGGAACTCACGCTGCTCCTCAAGAACTCTCTTTGTAAAGATATATTGTTTCACTGGTTGTCTTGCAACTTCATCTTGTAGTGTTATTATACGACTGACGAGGTTGAATGATAAATCAATGTAAAGTGTCACAGGTTTTCTACCTAAACTGCTTTATAGGTTAAATGATATTCATTAATGTAAGTTTGTGTGAGATATTAACGAGACGTGTTGGTCAGGCTGCTGCACTTGGTAATATTTTTTTGGGGGGGGGGGGGGGGGGGGGGGGGGGGGGGGGGGGGGGGGGGGGGGGGGGGGGGGGGGGGGGGGGGGGGGGGGGGGGGGGGGGGGGGGGGGGGGAAAAAAAAAAAAAAAAAAAAAAAAAAAAAAAAAAAAAAAAAAAAAAAAAAAAAAAAAAAAAAAAAAAAAAAAAAAAAAAAAAAAAAAAAAAAAAAAAAAAAAAAAAAAAAAAAAATTAACCCCAATTTAAATCATGGAGATTGGTATTCTCTCTATTCATAAATGATTTAATAAATGAATATGTAGAAAAGTTTATAAACTTCTTGAGACTAAATTTTCTAAGTGAAACTTGATAATGTATATGGAAATAAGTGTTTCCCTACTGACAAGTTCTTCATACTGATAAAATACTTTCAAGGTGTGTAATATATAATCTTCCTAAATAATGTAAATCTTCAGAGTAAATTTTATATATAAGGTACTAATATTTATAAATTTATTTGATAGATGGAGACGTGTGAGGCAGAAGATGGGAAGTTATACTGGTGATTTCCTTGAAATTTGCTCATTGATCAAAATATATTAAAGCAAATACATATTTTACTAACCTAATGGTCTTTGTACCATTTTGTAAAATACTTTTATGAAAAACACAACTTTTTAATTTTTGGATGGTTAAAGAGTTTCAAAATATCTATCGACTACACGAGGTTCAATGAGGCTGTTTGGTAACTTTTTCACATCGAAACAAGAAAATTTTAATCCTAAAAACAGAAAAGGATCTAAGAAAACTCTCAGTATACTGAGAGAGAACTAACTCCCTAGGGTATATATCCTGTAACCTTTTCATGAAAAACATTATATCTTTATGAAAAGCACCAAATATTTTTGATAAATTCAACCTTTCAATGATAAAAATCACACCTTTCAATGAAAAAATCTGCGAGTTTCCGAAAATCATTGCATTCCTGTTTTAATAAGACATTGTCTTTATGGAAAAAAAAAAAATCATGAAATCACTGTTTCGTGAAACACACTTCCTATATATGAAAAAATTTTTTTTTTTTAATAATACCTCTTCTATTTTAGGAAAACACATCACTGATTAAATTAAAGAGATAACGAGTAAATTGAAGAACATGAACAAGAATGAATATCTATGTGGATGTACTTTCGTGAAAAGTATAATGATGACTTGTGACGTGGACCTTAGTCATGTGATATGCTGTATCAGTGATGACTTGTTATGCGGTCTTAGCTGTATGATGACCTGTTACTCGGATCTTAGTCATATGTAATATGCTGAAACAGGTTTTAGTCACTTGATAACTTTTAATGCAGGTGTTAGTTATATGATGACTTCGCGGGTGTTATTTATATTATTATTCCTACTTGTGACATGGAAGAAGAATCATGTAATGACCTGTGTTATAGGTCTAACTCATATGATAACTTGCGACGACATAAGTCTTAGTTATATAATTACATGTAAATCATGTCATAAATATATGACGACTTTTCATTCGAGTCTTAGTGATATGTTTTGTAATTCAGGTTATAGTCATAGGATGACTTGTGAAACTGGACCTAGTCATATGATGATTTGACTCGTTTTTTTTGGTCATGTGATTGCTTGTGGTTCGTGTCTTAGTCATATGACCTGGGTCTTTATGATATAATGACTTAGACTTTGGGTTTTGTCATATGAACTGTGACTCTAATTTTATTAATTTGATAACTTGTGACACATGTATTAGTCATATGGTGCTTCGTCATTCAGGTCTTAGTCAAAGTCATATTGATGACTTGTGATGAAGCTGAAAACCACAAGTATAAAAGTTGCGAGTAAATTGCTCACAAGAAGAAGCGGCACTCTACGTGAAAGACACATTTTGTTCACAGAACTGTTAACTCTATCATATAATACAGTAGACGTTCTAGGTACTAACCTGACCCACAGGAATCTAGTAATTATATTCGTATATAAATCACTATCAGCAACAGCGTAGGAATTCAAGGATCAGGTAAGAATTATAGAGAGCTACTTTGAAAACTTGACTTCCCATTGAATAATAGAATCGCCTGATATTTGTGCCTCCCACAAAAGGGGAATGGAAGCTGCTAAGTCACAGCGATGCGCAACAGGTACTTACCAGACAGCTAGTGGGGCTTCACGAAAAGTTTTCCTTATGAACAAACATATAACAAAAGAAGTGGAAATAAAAAACACTGTATTTGATCTTAAGAAACAATGAGGAAATATTAAGAGAAACACAGTAAGATACTCTGATCACAATTTCATAGAAGTTAAAGCAAATATATATTCGGGGTGGAATACTCTAGCAATAGTGTACAAGAAAGAATATTCAGTAAATTTATCTTCAACAGTCTCAGAATTGCTTGGACAAAATTAACAAAAACTAGACATACCCTGAGAAACTTTCATCAGTGCTTTGAATTGCTGAATCATGAAATATATCACTTGAGAAAATAAAAAAAAAACGCAGAAGACTAAGAATGTACAGAGAAAAAGTTACTGAACTGCTTAGGAATGTGAGTATGTCATACGATAGAAAAATAATCTCTCAGTGAGTAAATAGTCACTGAGATATTACCAAGATTGAACAATAACTCAAGCTTTCACAGTAGACTAAAGAAGCATAATGGAAACCAAAACCCATCCTGGAAAATTTCCAAGAATCCCAAATATTCCTTCACGTATTTAAAATCCTAGTTAGAAAGTACCTATGAAATTATATCACTAATCACAGAAGGTTCATACACAGTCGAGAATGAAATAAGTGAAATTCGACAAGACCAAAATGAATTAATGTTCAGAAGTCCCATGAACAAAAGGAGGGTGGAGAATGAAAATTTTTTTGTATTCCCCTTTTGAAAGCTACACATCATATAACTGACATAAGCACTAATCCTGCAGAATTTAAAATGAACAAGAAAACAAGCCTACTCATGCAGAACCTACACCAGATTTGTGGAATTTTATACTTAAAGAAATACAAACTATCAATAACAAAAGCCAAAAATACCATTCAATCTCACTAGTGACATATTGGCTATTTTAGGGGCTTTTCCTAGATCCAAGGGATAGAGCCTAGATCCAAGGGAGAGAGCCTAGATCCAAGGGAGAGAGCATAGATCCAAGGGAGAGAGCCTAGATCCAAGGGATAGAGCCTAGATCCAAGGGAGAGAGCCTAGATCCCAAGGGAGAGAGCATAGATCCAAGGGAGAGAGCCTAGATCCAAGGGAAAACCCTGGAGGAGAAATACGGAAGATTTGGAAGAAACCATAAGCGTATGTTGTGTACACAGACTTCGCAGAGACATTTGGCAAATACGATCATGGGTAATTACATATAAAACAGGAGTGAAAGGTATAACGGGGAAAAATAAGAAAATGGATTTTAATCTTTGTCAAATAGAACACAAAGTGCAGCAACACACAGCAAAATCCAGCATTAGAAAAGAAAAAGCTCAGTACCCCCAAACCACTGACCTGTTTGTTGCCTTTGTTGTTTCTTATTCATTTGCAGACATATTATAAATGAGATATGTATCTTTTTTAAATGAAACTATAATATTTATGTTAAGATGTCGTATATAAAATATTAGTTAAGTTTTTTTAAAAAAATCTAATGCTTGAATTAAAAAAAAATACTGATTCCTTCAGTAGTGTTCAGCCATTAATGAAGAATTATATAAAGGACAAGTTTTAAAAAATAGCTGTATTTGTATGAACTTTTTAAAGTTTCAGAGATCTTAAATATTAAATTCAGATACTTATATAAAATTGTTGATTCACTAGTCACATTTATGATTGTACTAAACAATGTTGTAATCATTTAAGAAAAATTACAAAATTTGACATAATAGTATTTGTTGATGTACATGTATTTACCCTTTGGGACTTTTAAGTACAGTTCTGCACAGGCAAGGGGTTTAGAGATTACTTTTAACCCCTTTTGTACCAGTACTTAAGTGGAAAAAATTTTCCTCCTGCCATGCGTGTCTTGAGGCGACAAAATGCCGGGAGCAATGGGCAAACCCCTTCCCCACATTTAAAAAAAAAGAAAAAAAAAAACAAAAACTTTGTTTGAATGGCGGGATGATGGGATGATAAAAAGAGATGATTGCTATTTATGAAAAAAAAGGTTGGTGACGGCCCCCAAAACGAAACAAAGCTAAGGGGGGGTAGGTGAGTTTCGGGGGAGAAATAAAGGGATTAAGTAGGGATTGAGGGGTTAGAGCTAAGGAAGGGTAAATAATGTTGAAGGATCATTTGGAAGGAAAAGGGGGGAATAAAAGTGAAAAAAGGGTTATGTGGATTAAAATAAGGGTGGATGCAAAAAGTGGGTCATAAAGCGTGTATGCCCTGGAAAAGAGGGGGTGGGGAGAGAAAAATTTTGGGAGTGTTAAGCGAATGAAAATTTTTGAACCAAGTGGGGTAATTGGGGGGGGGACCTAAATGCTAAAGTAGGAGAAACATGTAGAGAGGGTGGGTAGGAAATTTGGGGGTCCAGGTGTAAATGAAAGGGACCCTTTGATTAAATTTTATATAAAGGGGTTTGTTATAGGTAATACAATTTTAAGAAAAGGGATAAATAAGTATAAAGATATGATGGGGCGTAATGACAGTATTTGTTGGACTATGTATTGGTGTTAAAAGTGGGGAAGGATGTACATGTTTATGGGGGGGCCGATATATCAGCCCTTTTTATTAACTAAGGGAAAAGAAAAAGGTAGATGGGATACAAGGAAAAAAACATAAGAAGAGAGGTAAGGTTTATAAACTAAAAGGGAGGCAGTTGGGTAAAATAAACAACTATTGGAGGATGATGGGCTAGTGGAGTGGGCAATGGGGTCGAAGATGTAGGGGTAGATTTAAAAATGAGTTTGGTGCAGCAGAAGTTTGTGGTTACAGGCGAGGGGGGGGGGGGAAAAAACGATTGGTGGAAGATGATGTAAAGAAGTAGAAGGGGAAAAAAAGTATGAGGGTTTTAAAAGTAGAAGTGATGAAGGAGGGGAAAAAAGGAAAAAAAAGAGGTTAAAAGGGGGGGTGAAGAATGTAAAAAGGCCAATGAGAGGGGGTGAGATGTTATCAAAAAATTTTGTTGAAAATAAAAAAAATTTTGGGGAATTAATAAGTTGGGAAGCCGGGGAAAAAATGGTTTACATTAAAAATAGGGAGAATTATTAAATGGAGAGTTAATATCAAATGGAGGAATATTTTATGAGTTTTAAATGTTGATGAAGACAGGGGAAACGGTTTGTGATGGGGAAAGGAAAACATCTTGTAAGGTGGAAGAGCCAGTTGTGGGGGGTGGGGAATTCGTGAGGAGTGGGTAGAATGAAAGGGGGAAGGAGCTGGGATTGATGGGAAAGATAGAAATGTTAAAAAGGTGGGGGTATAGTTTTGGAGTGGTTAGTGCTTTTTTAATAAATGTATGGAAAGGGTAAGGTACCTGGGATTGGCAGAGAGCTGTATTGTTCCTTTGTATAAAGGGAAAAGGGCAAAAGGGTGCAAAAATTTGGGGGGAAAAGTCTTTAGTGTACCTGGTAAAGTGTATGGAGAATTATTATTGAAAAATTAGGAGTAAGACAAAACAGGATAGCAGATGAACAAGGGGGTTTAGGAAAAAGGATGGGGTAGCCCAAATGTTTACAGTGAAACAAAGGTGAACGTATTTGGTAAGGGTAAAGGGTTTTTTTTGGATTTATGGATTTGAAAAAAGGATATTAGGGTGGATAGGGGGCAATGTGGAAGTTGCAGGTTATGGAATAGGGGGATTTGGATGAAGAGTTTTTTTGGGGTAGTGAGGGTTGAGTGTGTAGGAGGGGGAAGGGGTTTTCCCAGTAAAAGTGGGCCTTAGACAAGGATGTGTGATGTCCCGTGGTTTTCAATATATTTTGATGGGGTTTTAAGAAAGTGAATGCGAGGGTCTTGGCAAAAGGGTGGGGTTAAAAAATAAAAAAAATTTAAAAACAAAGTGGGGGGTTGTCACAGTTGCTTTTTTATACATTCTTTTGGGGGATTCTGGAAATTCAGAGGTTTGGATGAATTTGGAGGGTTGTAAAAAAGAAAATTGAAAGTGAATATAGGAAAAAGTAAGGGTGAGGATAACAAAAAGATTAGGTGACGAAAGATTGGATATCAGATTGGGGGGAGAGAGTATGGAGGAGGTGAATGTATTCAGATATTTGGGAGTGGACATGTCAGCGGATGGGTCTATGAAGGATGAGGTGAATCATAGAATTGATGGGGGGAAAAAGGGTGAGTGGAGACTTCGGGTCTGTGGGACAGAGAACTTTGTCCATGAAGTAAAAGAGGGAATGTATAAAAGTATAGTTATACCAACACTCTTATATGGGTGTGAAGCATGGGTGATGAATGTTGCAACGAGGAGAAGGCTGGAGGCAGTGGAGATGTCATGCCTGAGTTCAATGTGTGGTGTGAATATAATGCAGAGAATTCGGAGTTTGGAAATTAGGAGGAGGTGCGGGATTACCAAACTATTATCCAGAGAGCTGAGGAGGGTTGTTGAGGTGGTTCGGACATGTAGAGAGAATGGAACGAGACAGAATAACTTCGGGGTGTATAAATCTGTAGTGGAGGGAAGGCGGGGTAGGGGTCGGCCTAGGAAAGGTTGGAGGAGGGGTAAAGGAAGTTTTGTGTGCGAGGGCTTGGACTTCCAGCGAGCATGTGTGAGCGTATTTGATAGGAGTGAATGGAGACAAATGGTTTTAATACTTGACGTGCTGTTGGAGTGTGAGCAAAGTAACATTTATGAAGGGATTCAGGAACCGGCAGGCCGGACTTGAGTCCTGGAGATGGGAAGTACAGTGTCTGCACTCTGAAGGAGGGTGTTAATGTTGCAGTTTTATAACTGGAGTGTAAAGCACCCCTCTGGCAAGACAGTGATGGAGTGAATGATGATGAAAGTTTTTCTTTTTCAGGCCACCCTGCCTTGGTGGGAATCGGCCGATGTGTTAATAAAAAAAGTAAAAAAATGTATCTTTACTGTGCAAACACTTCAACAACCAGTAGGTTAATCAATCCATATACAGAAAAAAGGTCGAAGACGTGAATAGGGAGTTTGAAGAAATCGCTCTGCCTCAAGATTATATGTTTGGCCTTAGCCCTACTGAATGTACAACATGTCATGGAAGGAGATTATATGCTGGATACGGACGAGGCGAAGCAGTTGGAGGCGAGTATCACAGGTGGGCAGGATTCACAAGAGGAAACAGGTCATGTGTGACACAGCAACATCTTGGGTTCTTGGATCAGAATTCTTCTGCAACACCGTTTGGCAACCTTCTTGGCATATGCTACTTTCAATAGTGGACTCGGCCTATCTCTGATGCCCCCCTCCACCTGTATGCACTATATAAGCCTCTTCCTCATGCATATACTGTACTCCTCATCAAGACTGTTGGACTGAACACATGTTTAGGACGGGACTGATTACCTAAAACTCTCTCTTCACATCTTAAACCATTTTTCTCTATATTGGACTATGAAGCCCTGATTGGCAAAATGTTTCCTTAATAAAGATACCTAAGTGTTGGCCAAATATGATTTAAATAGCGAACATAGATAAATATTCTCATCATTGTATCATCTGGCGATACCATAATAAGCTTAAAAATCACCTCAGTAGAAGACTAGGAAAAACTGGGAGAAAATATAAGTAAAGTTTTACAATGGGCAGAGAAGAAAACTATGCAGTTCAATTGTGAGAAGTTAAAGTCGCTTAAATATAGTAAGAGTGAAGTCAAAAAAGAGATTCTACAAAACTGAAGATCACTAAAGAGAACGAAAGGAAACCGTGAAGGACCAGGTTTAAATAATAGCAGATGACCATTTTTTTCAAAGAACACATTGAGGCAAATGTCACGATAATCAGAAAAACACAGGGTGGAAATGACATTTTTCAAAAGAGAAAATGCAAAATGGTGACACTATTCAAATCTCTTACGCTCTTTGCTTAGAATATTTTTTCGATGATGACGGAGCCTGTTCAAAGCTGTAGAGATATCAACGTTAGAACAGATAGATAATTGACTAGTCCAAATCTCCACACTATAACTATATACCAGAGTGAGAGATGTGGGACTAAATGAAAAATAAACTCAATGATAAACAGGAAGCCCTGGGGACAATAAAATCTAGTATCAACATCAGTGGCCCCAGACTATTCATTATTACACCAGATAATATCAGAAACACTGATATACTGCAATATACTGCAAATCTTCAGCAGCAACAACCTGGTTGACCAGGCTTCACCCAGAGTCGTGTTGCAAGACTAGGAATACTCTCGAAATCCATCAACGGTATATCAAATGTAAAGGCATGACGTCTTGTGACTCAAGTGTTAGTCATAAGATGACCTGTGACGCGGTCTTATGATGACTTATGACAAGGGTCTAAGTCAGATGATGTCTTCTGACAAGGGTCTAAGTCAGATGATCACTTATGACAAGGGTCTAAATCAGATGATGCCTTATGACAAGGGTCTAAGTCAGATGATGACTTATGACAAGGGTCTAAGTCAGATGATGTCTTCTGACAAGGGTCTAAGTCAGATGATGACTTAGGACAAGGGTCTAAGTCAGATGATGACTTATGACAATGGTCTAAGTCAAATGATGACTTATGACAAGGGTCTAAGTCAGATGACAATTTCTGATGCAGTCCGTAGTCATATGTCTTGTGACTTTAGTTTCAGTTATATGATACTTATGACACGGGTCTGACTCCATATGATGACTTGTATGAGGGTTTCAGTCATCTTATGACTCGTGAAGTAGGTTTCAGTCATATATTGACCTGTTCCAAAGAACGTTTGGTTATTTAATCTAGGATTTCCGCTCTCTGCCTTCTTATCATCTACCTTTCAAAATAACACATTGTCCATTAAAAATTTGGATTTTTTTTTATGTTCTATGAATAAAATAATTATTCAGATTGTCAACCCTTAGTCGACAATCTGAATTCCTTCATGAATGTTTACTTCCTCACACTCCAACAGCACGTCAATTCATAAAAGCCACTTGCCTTCACTCCTATGTAACACGCCCACACATGTCTGTTGAATGTCCAAGCCCATCGCCATACAAAACCTCCTTTACCTCCTCCCTCCAATCTTACTTAGGATGCCTTCCCTCCACAACAGATTTATACTCCATCCAAGTCCTCCTATTTTACTCTATCCTCTTTAACTTTCCAAAACACCTCAACAACCCCACAACCCTCTGAATAATTTTTTTAGAAACCCTGAACCTCCTAAACTCCTAACTACAAATTCTCTGCAAAATATTCACACCACACATTGCTTTCAAACACAACATCTCCGTTGCCTCTAGTCTCGTCCTCTCTGCAACTATCACAACCCATGCTTCACACCCATATAAGAAGTGTTGGCACCACTATACTCATACATGGATAAACGTTCTATGTCTCCACAGATGCCTCAGTGCACCATCCACTTTTTTTCTTCGTCAGTTCTATGGTTCACATTGTCTTTTATAGACCTGTCCTTTGGCAAGTCCTCTCTCAAATATCTGAACACATTCACTTCCTCGGTACTCCTTCCCTCCCTCCAATTTGTTATATAGTCTTTCATCATCTAAATGTATTGTTAAAGTCATCACCTTGCTCTTTTTCTTATGTTCATTTTAAAATTTTCTTTTTGTCATACCTTTTCAAATTTTTCCACCATCTTTTTCAACTTCTCTTCAAAATCTCCCAAAACCACCGAGACATCCTTACAAAGCAAATGTGGCAACCCCCAACTGTGTACTAGATTCTTTATCTATTATTCCCACACCTTTCCCCTGCACCTTAGCATTCATTTCTTGTACAGCTCCTTTTCTAAATATGCAACCATGGTGACAACATAAATTCCAATCTAAATGTCTGCTTTTATTGGAAAATAATCTCCCTCTCTCCTGAATACCCTAATTTAACAATGTTAGAAGGCTATTATGAGTCAGATGGAGGTGAGGCAAGTGGCATGTGAACACCATAAACATTTACGAATTCCGCCTCTTAACAATGGTCTTAGAATGTTTACAAACCCCATGCACAAGGTTGATGAGTAACATACACAGGCAACATTTGGGTGTTTTATCAGAAGACAGCGTCGGCGTGCCAGGTTTTATCAATCTGAAGTCTATGAAATCTTTCAACACATAGACTTATACCAATAATCTAATGATGTTCAAGATTACCAAGGATCGAACAAGGAGAATAATACACCTGTAATTTTGTAATTACCTTTACGACTTCAGTTTTAAATATAAAATTCATTTATTGATTAAAGGATATATAGGATAAAGTATCTATCCTCTTTATCTAATTACAACTTGATAACTTAGTTCCAAACTCTTCCAAAACCAGTATGTACCAAAATAGAAAAAAAACTGCTGTAAACCTCTAAGAAAAAGGGTAATGTTTCGACGTTTACTTCAAGTAAGTAGTTTATTATTTACGTTCAGAAACGTAATCATTCAAGACGAAAACATTCAATATTTCTCACACGGAGTAAATCACAGTAACTTAACCTGATAACACAGTCATAACCAAGGTGACGCACTAAACAACACAGCAATTGCCAGATTATTATTCTTTAATTCTCAGATCTGTCAGTGAAGAGAGTAAGTGTTGCAGCCCGTAAGTTGCCCAGAAACGGTCGCCGAGTAAATTACCTCATAAAATTACCAAACGTATATCGGTCGGTGCGCGATCCGAGAAAGGACTCCCTACATTCCATAAGCCAAGCCTCCTCTACCTCAATGCACGCAAAAGGAATATTGGAGGGTGTTTTAAAATTTCAGTTTAACGAAATGTTACTATATATTTTTGTGTGTATGATCGTGCGTACTATTTTTTATGTAAATGTGCTCTCTCATATGTATACGGTACATCCATTATGTATTATGTGCCTACATATATAAATGTGTACTTACATATATGTATTTTTTTAAATTTAAACTTGTTCAAATGTATGTTTATGCATTATGTATATATAAATGTTTACGTAAAAAAAAATTGTAAAGGTATAAACTACGATGCCTGATAAAATTCACCCTTGACTCTCTCTCTCTCTCTCTCTATATATATATATATATATATATATATATATATATATATATATATATATATATATATATATATATATATATATATATATATATATATATATACAATGGCAAACACCTACTTGCCATACTCCGTAGCTGAAGGGGTGGAGCTGCCAGCCACAAGGAGACCCAGAAGACCCGCAAATATGAAGGCCTTCCCTTGCTATAACTTCATCCCAATAGGGTCGGAGACCCATGGAGCATGGGGCAAGTGTGCTCTAAAGTTTCTCAAAGAGCTGGGTGAAAACTCATCATAGAAACCAAGGACCACAGGGCAGCCAACTTCCTCTTTCAGAGACTCAGTATTGCGATCCAGAGGGAAATGCCTGCAGCATTCTGGGCACGCGGCCCACTGCCGGGAGCTGGACGAAGTATTTGTGATGTAGCTCTGAGTTGTTATATATGTTGTTTTACTCCTATTGTATTCTTGTCAATGTATTTTGTCAATGCATTTTGTCTTTAAATAAAGTATATATAAAATATAGGGGGTGGTAGGAGAAATTTTTCAAACAGCTTCAGGGAGAACTTTGAGTTTTCCCTGAAACAAGTTTATTCTTTTCTCTGAGGATGAGGGTCCCCAGGACAGTTCCAGAGGTGGTATCTCCTATATATATATATATATATATATATATATATATATATATATATATATATATTGCAAACTCTGTATAAGAGTCCACAGTACTTTACAACGGAGCCAGAGATAAGTATGGGCGCCTAGGCGAAGCTAAGCGACTATAGATTATAATCTATAGTCAGTGCCTCGGCGATAGCTGAAATAGTGAAGCTGAAGCTCTGTACAGCTATCTCATGGAAATCAATTACGGGAATGGCTTATGTTAAAGTATGCAGATAGCACCTGCGCATGTCAGTGCACCTGCGCATGTCAGTGCACCTGCGCATGTCAGTGCACCTGCGCATGTCAGCTGCACTACAAACCTTCTCCTAATAATAGTTAACCAGAATTTAAAACGAGAAGCCGACTGAATAAGCCGTTCTGAAATTAAAAGAACCCTTTAACTGACAGAAGAACGGCTCTGGTTTCATGCTTTAAACAAAAACAAGTTTCAATATTTTTCAAAATTTCTATTTGTACTTGCATTAGTTTTAAAATGTTCCACAATCCTGTAAGAAAATGTATTTTATTTTGAGTTTTTTGAAAAACTCAGTTTGATAAAACTGACATAAAAATGTCAAATTGGTGCTCACACAAAATTATTACAAAAATATTTATTAACAAGATGCACCATAATTTATCGTTTCAAGCTGATCGGTAGAGGCGTTCACTAATTATTAAATGGGAAACAAGTTGTTTAATAAAAGTTGGCAAATTAAAATTAAGACAGTTCAAAGTGAGAGACAGAATGTTTTAATTAAGTCCATCAATGGTAAAATTAGAAGCCAATAAGAAAACACATTCTTCACTAATCGATCTAATTCCAACTTTCCAGTTTTGTTTTCACAATTTCAGTAAAATTTCAATTTTAGACCTTCTCGTATTCAACTTATTGCTTATAATACTCATTATAGAATCCCTCGTCAATAATAGTTTGAAGTCAATCAGAAGCATTTGTTAGTGATTGAAGAAGAAAATAATATAACTATTTAATCAATATAATTGGCAAATTGTAACTTGTGGCACACAGTGACACTCTGAGCCTCAGTTAAAACAATGATTCCAACGATTCCAAGTTTCTTTTAATATTTTATTTTACAACCAAATTTGGAAGCATTCAAACTTAACATTTACAATCCTGACCATAAGATGCATCTGTAAATAAATTTTGAAACCGTTCGAAAGAAGTGAATTGAGTTTTATATTATGTTATTTAACCGGAGTACAAATTCCACACTATTTTACATAGAATAATCAAATATGCATCAACACATTTGAATTTAAATTTCTATCGTCGTTAAAATTGTTAGCATCTTTTGTGCCAGTTTGAAGTTATGCCACTGAGGATTTTCGAACTTATCTGGGTCCTTCGAGGATGCTGAGAATTAGTTCAAAAATTTTGGTCTTAGGACATGACAACATGAAAATTTTCAAAGAATTTAGTCCTTGCTACCGTACACAGTGTTGAAAATTTAAAGGCGAATGGAAGAGTCATTCTCGAGTTATGAGAAAAGAATAATTGAAAAGGAGGAAGAAAAAATCAGATAACTTCTTCAAGGTACCTCTTCGGGGAAACCTAATAATCATTGTACATAATTTCTAAATTTTTAACACCATAGCCACGACTAAGTCATAACAATAGTTCTAAGAAAAATATCCAAAAGTGATTAAGATATGTGTCTGATGTAAATAAAAAAAGTTCAATGATGTTAAAAAGAGAGATTATATGTCTAATTTAAAATATGGGAATATATTACGAAACTAATGTATTTTGGCTTAATATTAATAATTATCGTACACTGGGATTCCCGCTGGAGTTGCCAGTCAGGGTTGTTTAAAGTCACGTGGTTACGTGAAGTTGCCTCAGTCACGTTGGATACATCCACACAGTACCTGTGTCCTGCTCAGCTTTACACCTCCATAAAGTAAGTCTTATGTATAGTTGTTTAAACTGATGGCAGAGGAAACCGTTAAGAAAGACACAATGAATGTAAGGTGGTACAGTGAGAGTAGAGATGTAAATAACTGCAGGGACATAGCGTAGATACGAAGTTGTGATGAATGAACAGAGATAAGACGTTTGTGAGGTACAGTAAACATAAAATGATAATGAATTTCTTGCTGTGCCAATAATCCTTTTTCAGAGGGTTATTGAAAATATCTCTTCTTCGAAACCCTCTGCATCAGAGAAGAGAAAAATACAGTAATGTCGCGCGTTGACTGAGAGGTGGACACGTGTGTGTGTTTAAGAAACTGAATGTTTGAAGGCACTATGACTGACGACTCTAGAACTTCTCATTATTTCAAGGAAAAAGTGTTAACAAAGAAGATCAGTTCACTCAACAGACGTCTCAATAGTAATACGTTTTTTAGACGGTGTAGTGGTAAAACCGTCAGCAGTGCGGGTAGGTGGGCAAATCCAAATCATCTCCAAAAAGAGGACAGCCGCTATGCATGATGATGCAGGGCTGGGCATGGTGATGCAGGATCGAATCCTGGCTAGCTGCAGTTAATGATTCAAAAGGACTTGTTTCGTGATTTCATTAAAATATAGACTGCTCTTGAAGGCTGGTACCCACGCATGTTCTCCCATCAAGAAAAACACGCCCAGTTCCACTGGGCGACAGGTGTTTGACAACTCTTGGTCCAATGGATATAGTGATGCATACATTGTCCTGTTCTCAATGGGCTGGGCATGTTAGCGCAGGATCGAATCCTGGCTAGCCACAGATCTGTTAATGATTCAAAATGACTTGTTTCGTGATTTCATTAATATAGAGACTGCTCCTGAGGGATTTTACCCAAACAGGATGACGTTGAATTTTGTCCCGGATGCTTCACCGCCACGTATGTTCTCGCATCAGGGAAACACGCCCAGTACTACTGGACGCCTGATGTTTGAGAATTGTTCGTCCAATGGATAGAGTGATGCATACATTATCTTGTTTTCACATGGCTGAAGTTCTGTATATATATATATATATATATATATATATATATATATATATATATATATATTTTATATATTTAATGTCATGCCGAATAGGTACAACTGATCAGTTAGCAAGAACTCATTTAAAATTAAGTCCTTTCTTAAATTTTCTCTTATACATTTTAAAGATATTTTTTCATGTATGTTAATGTAAAAGTTAAAAAAATTGTACCAAAATAAAACTTCGACAACTTACCTAATCTTATTATAACAAGCGCAATTTAATTTAGTCTAATTATTGCATACACAAATTTTCCTTACCTTATTCGGCAAGAATAGCGTTGCTATTTAAGGCAAAATCGCAAGTTTTTCTTATATATATATATATATATATATATATATATATATATATATATATATATATATATATATATATATATATATATATATATATATATTTGTGTGTGTGTGTCGTGCCGAATAGGCAAAACTTGCGATTTTGGCTTAAATAGCAACGCTCTTCTAGCCGAATAAGACAACCGAAAATTTGTGTATGCAATAATTTCACAAAAAATCATTCTGAACCTAACGAAAAAAATATATTTCTTTGTGTTTGTTTATTATTTAATTATTGTAAACTTATCTAAAATATATTTAGTTAGATTAGGCTAAATTAAATTACGGTTATTATAATAAGTTTAGGTAAGTTTTCTAATTTTTTTTGGGTACAAAATTATTAATTTTTACTTCAACATAAATAATAAAAAAATATGTCTTTAAACGAATAAGAGATTTTTTAGAAATAACTTAATTTTAAATGAGTTCTTGCTAATTGACTAGTTTTGCCTATTCGGCACATGTATATATATATATATATATATATATATATATATATATATATATATATATATATATATATATATATATATATATATATTAGTCAAAGGTGAATTTTATCAGGCATCGTAGCTTATATCTTTACAATTTTGTAGCCTTTTGTCCAGAGAAAGTAAGAGGTCAAGAAGTATTTTGGATCTGAGTTGATTTGGGATTTGGCTTTCGTGAGCAATGATTTAGAACATTTGAATAATTATATTCTAAGTGTGCAAGGTAAACGATAACTGGTGTCTAACATGCATACTGAAGTGAAAGCTTCTGAAAGAAAGTTTAATATGCTTTTAAAGCAAGTGAATTAAGGTAATTTGTTATACTTTCCCTTCTGTAAAGAGATCTTATTGAATAATGAATTCACAGATCCCTGCAGAATGAAAGGTGATCCTTACAGCTAATACAAAGTGACTTAAAAATAGTTTTGGTGATTTCCAAGACGCATGGGCAAGACTTACGAATCATTCATAATATTTCAAATGGAACTCATTGATTTGTAAGCAATGACACTCTTATAGACGTTTGCAAGCAAAGCAGTTTTTGACAAATGTATGCAAACCTACCTGAACCATTTTAAAGTCTGTAAGAAGTTTGCTACAAGTATTTTCAGGAGGAAAACTAAGGCAAATCTTCGATCAAGACCAACTGACGAACATATGAACAAAATTTGAAGATAGTTTCACTAACGCTGAACCTGAAAATTTCTTTTTTTTCCATCAGTTAATATATAACTGATATATTTTTCTAATTTCTAGTTGTTTTCAAATGTGATTCAGCATTTTAAACTGATGGATCTCATTATTTTCCTGCGTATTAAAAGTAGTGAAACAATTAATTGTATTACAGTATCTACGTTATCAGCTAGTTATTGAAAATTATGAATTTATTGGCGATAAAATGAGTATTTTCTGGAAGAGATGCATAAATTTTCATTTGATTTTTCAATTTATGAGGGAAATAACTATTAATGTTAATATATTGGTTATGTTAGTTACTACATTAATTCAACTTCTGATGCTGGGTGACGTCCTAATAACATTTGTTGGGGTCGAAAACCGAGACCAGACTTCTTTGTGTTCTGTTATAATTACACCTACCTCTGAGCATATAATGTTTTTTCTCTACTTCAGCTTTCAGTTCGTGTGATTATATACAGACCCACAGAATAAATATCTTTTATATTTAAGTAACTTCAACGTTTCGATTTTTTCACTTCCGAGTGGGTAAATTACCGTGCGCTTCATGGGTATCATCTGAGCAGAAGTGCAAAAAGATGCATCTCATCAAATATCTAATCATCTTCACAGTGTAATACGTAGATTGTCTCAATTTCTCAATATTTTATTTTATTTCTAAATGCTTGTATTTTTTTTTATATCAAATACATAGTGTTCTAGAATATGACCCCGTGTCTATACACATATTATATATTTCATGATGTGGGAACTCCATACAAACTAAACTGAGAAACGAATATATTGTCAAGGCTTGGTCAAGCTGCGACAATGTCTTGTACTCTACAGATGAATCTACTTCTTTGAAAGACTTTTTTTTATGGATTTTCATTAAGATGAACAATGAATCGCTCATTTCCCTCTGATCTCTTTTGCTTTCTTCAAAATATTTTGCAGCTTATTTTCTAATAATAGCTTTTAAACTTCCATTTGAGAAGCGCAGATTGTGTTTAACATTCTCAATATTAAATGCTAGTTAGGTTAGTTATCAATAGGTGAAGGAGGTGAAAACCATATCGTGTATGTATATGTGTATGCATGTGTTTATATGCGTGTGCATGTGTGTATTTGTGCACGCATGAGCGTGACTTAGTGAGGTTACAGAACTTTATATATCAGCAGGTCGCTCACTCCTGGCACTCCTCTGTAGTGAATATATGAGTGTTTCTGTAACTCTTGTTCATAACTTATATGTACTAGCAATACTAACTGTAATCTTATATACCGATGCGCATGGACATCTTTTAAAATGAACTAACTGCACGTGTAGTTAAGAATGTGTCGTAATGAAGTTATAATTACTTTCAGTCAGTGCTTTCCCTACTTATTCCCTGTGACTCAATAGAAAGAGAGAGAGTGAGCTTTTGATATCTAGCTAAAAGTGAGACAAAGTGAGACACTAAAAGCCTGAAATAAGTAACATAAGTGTTCCTACATACAGGTGAGTATCGAGCACCCGGCTATCGAAGGCGTAGATGTTATGCCTCGCAAGTTCTTCTTGAAGTCGTACATAGCTCAGTAGATTCTGTAAACATTATTTACCCTTCTTATGGCACATTCTAGCCGTGCCACTGCACTAACGCCGTCAATATCATAACAATACACTATAAATAAAATCTCATTTTTTTGGTGGTCATACCTTTGACCTTTCTGTAATAATTGTATTTACAGTCGGTCCAATTTAGTTTTTTTTTTCTTTTCCCGATCAGTCACTAGACAATATTATCACGGCACCGAGACCATCACTGTCTGGATACTCGCATTTATTTTCCTTGTTATGGGTCACACGTTGTCCAGTTGCTATTAACTGTATTTGAGATCCACTTCTGGATTCTTCAGATGCCTGAAGCACTAGGCTCCGCTGCGCCTCGTAGGCTTCTTGCAAACCCGGTACTTTTAAATTAACTTGCCAAATTTTGAACCTACCCTCACTTTTCTGACTTGTGGGACAGATCACTGACTATCGCGTACAATGACCGCTGAAAAGTTCCCAGGACCGGCCCAAAAACACGAAATGCAGGGAACTTTGTTGTTAGCTGTTACTGCCGGTGTTCTCACAGGTGTGTATGTGTGGCCCCGCCTCTTCACTGATCGCTACTAGGTCCTCTCTCTCCCTGCTCCATTAGCTTTATCATACCTCGTATTAAAACTATGTATGGTTCTTGCCTCCACTACGTCACTTTTTAGGCTATTCCACTTCCTGACAACTCTATGACTGAAGAAATACTTCCTAACATCCCTTTGACTCATCTGAGTCTTCAACTTCCAATTGTGACCCCTTGTTTCTGTGTCCCATCTCTAGAACATCCTGTCTTTGTCTAAGTTTTCAATTCCTCACAGTATTTTATATGTCGTTATCATGTCTCCTCTCACCCTCCTGTCCTCCAGTGTGTATGTATGTGTGTGTGTGTGTGTACTCACCTAATTGTACTCACCTAATTGTGGTTGCAGGGGTCGAGACTCAGTTCCAGGCCCCGCCTCTTCACTGATAGCTACTGGGTCCTCTCTCTCCCTACTCCATGAGCTTTATCATACCTTGTCTTAAAGCTATGTATGGTTTCTGCCTCCACTACATCACTTGCTAGACTATTCCACTTCCTGACTACTCTATGGCTGAAGAAATACTTCCTAACATCACTTTGACTCATCTGAGTCTTCAGCTTCCAATTGTGACCCCTTGTTTCTGTGTCCTCTCTCTGGAACATCATGTCTCTATCCACCTTGTCTATTCCACGCAGTATTTTGTATGTCGCTATAATGTCTCCCCTAACCCTCCTGTCCTCCTGTGTTGTTAGGCCGATTTCCCTTAACCTTTCTTCGTAGGACATTCCCTTTAGCTCTGGAACTAACCTTGTCGCAAAACTTAGCACTTTCTCTAATTTCTTGTGTGTGTGTGTGTGTGTGTGTGTGTGTGTGTGTGTGTGTTTGTTTGTTTAAGTGAGTTTGTCAGCTGATCTCTGCTTCTTAAATAGGCTATCATTTTCAGCTTCGTCAGGGTATCTGTGTATCTTTTAAGTTTTTATCAAGTCACTTCTTTACCTTTTATCCTCTAATGTCGTCAGGTTCATCTCTTTCCTCGGCTTTTGCGTTCGTGTTTTTGTGACCCTCGAACTTCTGCATATTTTCAAAGTATGCATAATCTCTTATGTGTATCATAATTCGTTATCCTCACAAAGTAGATATATTTACCTGTCTTCCTCATTACTTCAGTGATTACAGTTCTTAGAATACTGTCCGCTTTCTGCATGACCTGTGGACAACAGCTATACTGGAAGACTAGTTTATAACAAAATATTTTATCATTAAATGAATCTGCCAAATATTATATATGTATCGATTTTCAAAAGAAAACATAATGTACCTTTTCACCTTGTCCCTTACAAGTGTGTGAAGTTCTTGTTGGCATAATTACATTTATAACCATTTCTTCTTCCCACTGTTGTAACATTACAAAACTCAATATAGTTTTTTTCACAGGAGAATCTCCAGCTCATCTAAGAACTCTGTGTCCTACATCTAAGAACTAGGAGCCTCCCTCATAGCAGGAAAATACAGAGTGGTGTAGATAGTGTTGACTCCAAGTTACCCAACAGGTTGTCATGGCCATCACCCAGTATACTATGCTCTTCCTTTGTGTTTCATTGGTAATGCCGAATACTTTACCAGAAGATTTACCAGACGATCTTAAGGTCATAAATGACCTTGCCGAAGAGCACTTGGCCGGCCTTTCCCACCTGTTCAACCATTCAAGTAAGTTGTATGTGTGTACTAAATGATTTGCATATTAAGTATTGATAAATAAACAATTTAACTAAAATAAAAAATATTACTTAATTTATACACTGCTCCGAGGTAGTGGTGGGAGTTTGTCCGGAGAAATTAAAGTTTTAGTCATGTGACTGAGGTCATCCGCTGGTCTGCCAGTCCACCCTGCTAAAAATTTAAATATCACACCAAAACCTTTCTACAAACACAAAGGGCAAAACAATGAATTTCAAACATTGCACGATCCGAGACAGGTACCCTTGTATTCCATAAACCCAGGTCTCTAAGTTAATGTAAGCGTAAATATTAGTGCAGGTGCAGCATAAGTTTCTAATGCGGTTAAGTATTATTGCTGTAGATTTCAAGCAAAACGGATTTAGGATTCGCAATTTATTTATTAAAAATTGGAAATTAGGACAAAGGCAGCCCCAAAGGAATTTATTCTTTCCTGTAAGTACCTGACTTCGGTATCTACCTCGTAAAGACCAATACCTAAAATATATCAGCACATTTAGTTTGAAGACGCTCAGAATTTTTTTTTTTTTTCAGATTATCAACAAAGAAGGGTAAAGGCAATTGTACGAGTAAGTCAGAAATTATTACATGAAAATCAGTATTTCAGTTTCTTAGTATCTTTCATAAAAAAGTGAAAGTGGAATTATCACAGTCAAAAATGTTTCTAAACTTTGAGAAAGGTTCATCAGGACTTAAGATTTAAGTAACTGTGCATGTAAATAAGTAATTAAGCTTTATTAAAACCTTGTGTATTTAAAGTTCAAACTTATTTAATGGACATAATAACACAGGCGAAACGTGCTCATTACTGAACATTATAAATCATTAACTCGTAATATGCATATGATTTATGTCTGGCCGGAAGAAACATTCTCTAGATATTTCACAGAAACCAAGTTGATTAATGAAATCAGCATAATAGATCTTATCCAACTTAAAATGTGGAAAACACGTGAGCACTAAAATTTGAAAGCTGACGAGGTCATTATCCAGTTAATGCACAGAATTCAACAAAACTTGTCAATGCTCAGCCTAAAACCCCGAAACTTTTCATCCATTTCATAAGCCGAATCAACCATTCATGATTGGTTCTTTTCATAATTGTTGTATTTTAATCAGGAAAAGCGGTAAATCAGTAGGAGTCAGAGCACCTGTGGAATGGGATGCATTGTGATTCGATTCAAGCGAGATTAAGTTCAGGTCCTCAGCAGCTTCAAGACAATACAATATTGTAAATTCACCTATCTCAAAGTTAACGCTAAAGCTTTCATTTATTAAAGCCAACCATCGGTGAAAATTAGAAGCCGATCAAAAGGGTATTCTCCAGTAATTGATCTCATTCCCACGATTCCAACTTTAGTAAAATTTTAAATACACATTTACTCGAATAAACTTAGAGGAAATCATCTTTGTTACTGAATAGTCTTGTGACACTGGTAAGATGTGTGTCTTGTGACACTGGTAAGATGTGTCTCTAGTGACACTGGTAAGATGTGTGTCTTGTGTCTTGTGACACTGGTAAGATGTGTGTCTTGTTGTCTCTTGTGACACTGGTAAGATGTGTGTCTTTTCTCTTATGACACTTGTATAACTATAGAATATAGTTATAACTATAGAATATAGTTATAACTATAGAATATAGTTAATATTTTGAAGCCGATGAGTAAAAGCACTCTAGACTTATTGAATGTAAATATTAATATTTATTCAATAAAAATAGCAAATTAGTACTAATGCAACCCAATAACAGCATGATCTTTGTTGCTACGAGGTCCACTCTCCCTGCTCATGAGCTTTATCGTGTGTGTGTGTGTGTGTGTGTGTGTTCTCAGATACGCACATACACGGATATTTTCGTATTTTGCTGCATTCAAATTTTATTACCTTTGTGCTATTTTGCATTAAATTATGGAAAAGCGGCTAGGCTGTAATTCCATTTCTTATGGTTGCCCTATCTCTGGTTAAGCCCACCCCAGCCCCTATACTGCCACCTAGCGGTGACCTGCATTCCCTGCTTGCGTCACTCACATGAAACTTGGCTTGCCTTCATTCGTGCCATCTTCCTGCCGCCATCACCTCTCCTGCCATCTCCCTTGTGCTCCCGGCTGACCTATGGCGTCGTCTCTCATGTAGTATATTTTTCCTGTAGGACTTGTATCCAGTACACGAAAATACATTATACTGAGATTGTTGCCACTGCTTCCATTGTTTTGCCACTCAACAGTTCCTTACTTTTCGGATTCCACATCACGTGAATTCATCAAAGAATAACCAGGGGCTACTTCAACCCTCAATATTATCCACATCAATGGTAATGGCTTCTTACCTCACTGGGCCAGGATCCACAATGTTAACCATGTATGGTTATGGGTGGCCACCACAGTCACATTCGGGTACCAGTTAAACCCATTATACGGTTTACTGGATATCTTTTTCGGATCTCGCAGCATCCGAAACACATCTTGTTTGATATCCGAAGAGTAATTTGTTAAGTGGTTAAGCAGATTTTTTTAACCACCATTTTTTTCGTTTTTATTATGCTTGTAACACAAGAAATTAATTTTTCATTTGGCATGTGTTCTATGATTAAAGTAGTGGAATCCATTCCGGGTATCTTGTTATGGTTTCGAAAACTTCCAGAATCCTTTGCTTTCTAATTTAACGACTTCGGATAGTTAAATTCAAGAGTGCATATGCACATCTACTAATTTTACTGTCAAGGTAGAACTTATTTGGTTTAGTTGTGTGCAGGTAATTTTGTCAGTGAATTAAAATGTTTAAAACTTGGAATTGTTAGAAACCATGCAGTAACTGGAGAACGCCTCTTCTGATGGGCTTTAAATTTTTACCCCCGGTGGGTTTTCCAGGAAGCAAGGTTGGCGTTGACACTGGTCTGCAAGAGTCCCGGTTTTCCAATTTCATTAAATAGTGACACTGAATTCCATTCAAAACTAAATAATGTCTCATCTTATCGGCTTCAAAATAATAACACTGATGCATTTTATAACATGGAAGACATCCATTAAATTATTTGGTTTAGGAGTAAATTTTATTTTTTTATGAAATTATTTAAAAAAATCATGGTAGCTTTAAATTCAGAAGAATTACTGGTGAATGTTGTTTCTGATAGACTTCAGACTTTCAGTGTGATGTATATTATGAAAACAATTGGCATTCACTTTTAGCAATGTAAATTTAAAATTGCCATTTTTTTTTTTAATTTGTTCCATGTAATAAGATCGGCTTTAAACTTCCGTTGGTGTATGTTAGTTGGAAGTACTTTTTTAATGAATTTGAGATTTATATGTACCAGTTTGCAAATTTTATAGTTTCTTTTATCAACTCAAACTTTCTTAAAATAATAAATCGTAGGCTTTTCCTAGAGGACTGTAGAAATTATTAAATAGAAAAGAACTCAAAAAGAAAATTGAGAAATATTGAAAACTCTCGTATTTATACCAATTATAATTTTCATGAGTTTATTGGGCCCTCAAATTAGCTATCAATAGCCTCGTTTAAATCTCCTGTTTATAACATCTGAACGCCTTATCTTAACTCAAAAAAAATTTCGACCCTTGTCAACTATTACTAGGTGAAGGCCCGTACAATACTTGACAAGTGCAGGTGCTCTCTGCTCAGTTTTATAAAGACCCTTCCCCAAACTGATTTACATGAGACAACTTTAAAAAGTCTCTTTTGATCCTAGTTAAAGGAAGGTTAGCATTGTTGTGTGTGAAATAACCATTTTTCCACTTTTTATCTTAAATAGATTATGCTTCCTGAAGAGGATATCTTGTTGATGCTGAGGTACTCTTGATGCAAGCAAGAGGACTTATTATCCACTTGCATCGAATCTCAATGTATCCTATTCCACAGACACTATATAACCTCTACAGCTTTAGCGACTTTCACTGATCTAAGTAAAACAATTATGAACAGCATCCATCCTTAGTGGGTGATAAAACCATTGAAATGAATGAAATGTTTCTTGGGTATAGGCTGTGTAGGGGATTTTTTTTTTAATTTTGTACAATAACAGGAGTACGTATCGTCTGGTATGCTTTCGACGTTTAGTGCGGTTGTAGATACCTACCTACCTACCTACTTACCTACCTACCAGGAAGGTATTCAGGGGACCAAGGAAGATTTTTCTTGATTTTTCTAATCAAATTAATTTGTGTGAAATAATTATGCGTGACCTCAAGACAATTGTTAAAAGTTTGTTTGCATATACATAAACCATAAATAGCACATTCTTATTTACTTTCTTTTCTACTATACATATTTACTTACATAAATGCTGAGAAATCTTAGAGAAAAGGTTTTATTGATTCTGGCCTGTGTAGGTCACAATTTGTTTTTTGTTAGCAAAGAAATTGGGAAAGTTTAAATACTGCTTTTCATGCAATTATTTTTAAGTGTTGCATGCAATTAGTTTCAACTCTTCAATGCTGATAACAATGATACAACGTCAGAGCGGCTTGAAGTTTAATGTACTGGAGAAGTTTTGCATCGCTGTATGAACATTTAGGGATTAACGTTTAATTGATTATATTAATGTAAATGGTATATTTCAGGATACTGATATCTCACTGAGGTAACAAGATAATGCTTCCTCGGTATAGCGTTAAAACTGGTCTTCCAGTCAGCTCCAGTTTTGACATTGGTGAACTAAAGTTAGGGAAAGGTTTATGAAACTATTGTCATGTGCAAGTGCCTCTTTGATTAAATTAACATAGATCATTTCGGATTGCGTTTTTTGTGTGATAACTTGGGAAAATGTCTTTTTTCGGAAATAAATTATGAACACTGGTATGTACTAGGAAAGGTCCTGCAGGGAATATGTATTAAGTGTTTCATGCAAGACTAGGCTTTATCAAGTATACATAAATATAGAGATACGTCGCCGTATACGACAACCTAGCACACTGAGTGAAGACTCATTTTCCTTCAATACGTTATAATATATCTTTATTTACTACAAGTACATGTACAAGGTATACAGGCCCAGCCCGACATCAATGACATACTACTATATAGAAAGCTTCTTGTTATGCAGAGCATTTCGGCCAAATTAGGTCAGTTTTGTCCCAGGATGCGACCCACACCAGTCGACTAACACCCAGGTACCCATTTTACATTGATGGGTGAACAGGGACAGCAGGTGTCTTATGGAAACATGTTTTCCTGCCGTACCGGAGGAGATTCGAACCCCGGACCTCAGTGTGTTAGCTGAGTTCGCTGCGATCGAGCTGCGAGACACCCGTATATCTGTACGATTTTGCATACTTTAAAATTTATTATAGGATCGAATGTCTTAATGAAGATTTCTCTATATTGCGTCTATCTCACTTCCTGTTAACATTCGTCATCGTTTGGCATTGTCATTTACGTGTTAAGATCCAATTTCTCTGTTTAACTTCAAATTGTATATCGCTTTTACATACAAAGCAACTGAATTCTTAAAGGCTTTAACCATTTTTGGTAGATTCATCTAGAAAAAAAGAAAAATTTGGGGTTTAGGCTGAATAGGTGAATCTTTTTTAACAATGTTAATAATTTTGTCATAAAATGTATGTAAAATAATTTTATTAACTGGTCGGCTTCAAACCTTCAGCATTTTGTGTTTTTCAGGGAAAGTTTCACTTTGATTTTGGGAGTGTAAATTTGAATTCAGCAGTTTTTTTAATATATATATATATATATATATATATATATATATATATATAAATAAAAAAATATTTTTATTACAGGTGGGTAAAGGTGTCTAACTTAGTTTTGGTCAAAAAAAAAATTTTTTATATCACTGTCATTGAAAAAAATCCTAACATTTTTTTTATTAAGTATTTAAGTAAATATGTGACAGGAAAGAAAGTAAAAAAATATGTGATATTTATGGTTAATGAAAATACCATTTCTAGTCCAAAAGGGGCCCTGCTAACCTTTCTATGGTGTATAAATAACCTAGTTGGGTGAATCTCAAA
>WNWK01026958.1:0-26803 GCA_009830355.1 Cherax destructor | reverse complement strand
CTGGATCCTTTTTGGGGAAATAAATATTTTGAACTGTTTTAAAATTTGGGCCCAAAATTTCCCCAATTTTCTCACTTTATTGGGTGGTTGAAACAGTTGACTGGGCAATTTCTTGTGCTCATTCGATAAAATAGAAGTAACCCCAGCGAAATAGCTGGGAATTTGGTCAACTGGAATAATGAATTGGCCCCTAAAATGGGAGTCAGGGGGAAATCGCCAATCAAATATCGCTGACTCCCCCAGAATTCATGAGGTTTTTCTTCAATTTTCCATCAAATTTTGTTTTTTTTTGCTTTATTACCTTCAGAAAAAGATTCTCTACCATTTCAAAAAAAAAAATAAAATTTTTTTTTTTTTAAATTCTTACCCCCTGGCTGTCCTCTTTTTGGGTTTTTGGACCCTAAAAGGGGCCTAGCAATAAATGTAGTTTTAATGTAGGATGAAAATGAGTGGTATTTATTTGTAGGAACCCCAGGTGGGGGTAGCCGGGGGGGATGTAGCCCGCCTGGGCTACATCCCCTAAAATTTTTGCCCCCTTGCCATATTATTACCCCCCAACATACCTTGTTCACTGAGTTTAATCGTTTAAAAACAACTACCTTTAGATGCCATCATAAACAAAGGGGGGGAAAAAAGATGATAATTCATGCCGAAATTGTAAAAAAAAATTGGGGGAAGGGGGGTGACGGGGGGCCAAAGCAGATTCATACACATTTTCTCTGGTGCTGGGGCCCGAGAAAACATAATGTTTTTACCCGCCCGGCTACCACACCCCCCCTAACATATAAAAAAAGCATGTTTTATGCTATGTAACATGTTTCTTATATAATTTTGAAGAAAAAAACATAGATGGATTAATGAAAATGTCTATTAATGTAAAATAAGACAAATGTGCCCAAAAAATGATTATTATTATGTATTAGTATTATTACTATGGCATTAAGACCAAAGGGATACTTTAGTGATTTTTTTTTTACCTGCACGCCAGCACAGTGTGTAAGCATATTTGGGGGCGGGGGCACATAAGTTTTTATCAGAGTTTTATATAAAATATCCAATAACAAAACTTGAATTTTTTTTGGGAAATTTCCCCATGTAATAGAGAGTGTCATGGAGAATGTAAACAAACTGGGTGGGGGGGGGCCATATTAGAAAAAAGGGTTGCCGTATAGTGAGTTTTGGTCATAATTTGAAATTGCCGTATAAGCGGGCCTTATATAATTTTTAAAAAAAAAATCATAGATGGATTAATGAAAATGTCTATTAATGTAAAATAAGACAAATGTGCCCAAGAGTGATTATTATTATGTATTAGTATTATTACTATGGCATTAAGACCAGGGGGGTACTCTTATGATTTTGGTTTTTACCTGCCCCCCGCACAGGTAAGCATATTTAGGTACAGGTAAAATGGGGATTATTATCAGGTTTTATAAAATATCCAATAACTTTAAAACTTGAATTTTTGGAAAGTTTCCAGATGTAATAGAGATGTGCTCATGGGGGGAAGAAAAAAAACTGGGGGGGGTGCGCCAATTAGAAAGACGGGTTCCCTTATAGTGATTTTTTGGCATAATTTGAAATTGCCGAAAAGGGGGAAGGGGCCTTAGACGAAATGAAAAAAGCGGGGCCCCTTTCTGTATACGTGTACTCGCCTATTTGGGGTTTTTGGGGGGGCAGTCATATCTCCTGGCCCCCCCCTTTTTTTCACTGATTGCTCCCAGGTTCTCTCCCTGTCCTGAGCTTTATAAAAAACCTTTCTTAAAACTATGAAGGGTTTTCCCCAAAACCCGACATAAAAAAAGAGGCCCCTTTACCAATTTGGCCGACTTGGCCCCTTTTAAAAAAACACTAACATACGGGGCAGGTATTTTTGGGGAGGCAGACAGGGGGGGGCACAAGAAAGTGGGGTAATAATGTGCCCCCCGTCTGCCCCCAAAAAACCCCTTCCACCCGCCCCGTGTGTTGGGGACTTTGTAAATGGTCCAACCCCAAAACCCCAAAACTCCCTTTTTTTGGGGGGTTTTGTGTATTGATGGTATTGTGCCTTTTTTTTTATTTAGGGGAAGGTTTCCCCCCCCTTCCCCCATGTCACTTTCTAGGCTATTCCACTTCCTGACAACTCTATGACTGAAGACATATTTTCCAACATCCCTTTGACTCGGGTCTTCAACTTCCAAGGATCCCTTGTTTCTGTGTCCCATCCCCCGGGGCATCCTGTCTTTGTCCATCTTGTCAATTCCTCACAGTATTTTATATTTTTGCGTGTGTGTGTTTTGGGGGGGGGAAGTAGGGGGTTTAAATGCTGTAGCAAGGAGGCTGGAGGCAGGGGGAGGTCGTGTCTAAGGGCAATGTATGGTAAATATTATGCAGAGAATTCGTAGTGTGGTTTTGGGGGGGTGGAGTTACTAAAAGTATTTTTCCCCGAGGGCTGAGGGGGGTTTTTTTAGGTGATTTGGTCATTTAAGGATGTAGCAAAATAGGATGACTTAAAGGGGTTTTATAAATCGGGAGGGAAGCAGGTAGGGGGGGGCCTAGAAAAGGATGGAGGGAGGGGGTGAAAGGGGTTTTTGTGTGCAAGGGGCTTGGACAACAGCAGGCAAGTGTGGGGCATGTTATCAATTTTCCCCGGGACTTGATGGGGCTGTTGGAGTGTGAGCAAGGTAATATTTTGTGAAGGGGGGGAAAAACCGTTAGCTGGACTTGAGTCCTGGAGGGGGGAAGTACAATGCCTGCATTTAAAAAGGAGGGGGTTTGGGATAGTGATATAGTTGGGAGGGACTTATTCTCAGCTGTCGTATCTGAGCCCTTTTGCAAAGACAATGATTATGTGGGGATTATGTATTTTTGGGGGTCTGAAACGGACTAATCAATTTTTTATATTTTCCCATGGGAACAAATTCTTTGGGGTAATGGCCTTGAACACCCCCCTCGTTCGAATTAGGCCCCAAAACTCAGGGTACCACTGAACAGGGGCCCCCTGGTTTTTTCCGGGGCATCCCAAAACTCAAACATTTATGTAAGTGTATTTTCGTAAGTGCTGTTGCAAGTGTATTTTTGGGGGGCTGAAATAGACTAACCTACGTGACATTATTTTTTAAGGAAGTAAATTCGTTCTGTAATGGGACTTGAGCAGCATTCTGGAACAAACGGGGAAAAAGAGGGACCACTGTATTATGATTTTAATGCTTATTTTTAAAGAACACTATGAAGGAAATATTTGTATTTAATTGTAAGAATAATTAATACCTATTTCATTTTTGCCTCTTAAAGTTTTTTTTTTTAGATAATTTTAAAAATTTTTTTTTTAAAACTCAAAAAAGGTTTTTTTACAATATGCAGGCTGAATAGGTGTATAAAAAAAAAAAATTTTTTTTGTGGTGTACTTTTTTTGGCTACTTCTACTATTGACCCCTTTATACAATATTCTGAAGTCTTTGCAGATCCTGAATTAATTGCTTTAAGTACAAAGGATGTGTGACCTCTGTTCCCCTTTATAAGACTACAATAGTCATTCTTCATAGATGACCATCCATCCATGCATAATGTCATTGTACAATTCCCCCCTCAACTTTTCTTTCCAACTTTTTTTTCCCCCCATTGTAGACTTCAACAAAAAGATCTTTTTTCAACCCCCCCACTCAACTTTTCTTTCCAACTTTTCTTTACATCATTGTAGACTTCAACAAAAAGATCTTTGCATGATGGAGTTTTATAACGGGGCCCTTCAATATTCATCATTTCTTTAAAATACTTGTCTGCAGCAGCTATGAATGAAAGATTGATGGCATAAAAAAAAATTAAAATTGCTTTGTCTAGTGCTTTGTGTTATGTGCAGTTGTTATGATTCCAAAAAATTTTATTATAGCCCATTCTGTAGCTATTCTCTTCCTTTAGCTCTACCCATTCTTGAACTAAGCTTTGTTTTTCTGTGATCATCTTACTGAAGCAGTTAAACTTGTACTGTTACCCCGTTCATTGCCAGAAAGCACTAAATCCTTGAAAATTTATCTAATATGATTTTATGATATAGATTGCTGAGGTGGTGATAATTTTTTCACCAACTTTCTGAGAGTTTGTGATTCCCCCATGAATTTTTAAATCTGTGCTATATTTGAATGATTGACATTTTCCCCTTTTTAATGATGTAACTCATTTAGGATTTTTATTTCAGTGAGCTCTAATCCTTTCAGTTTTGTCACTTATTTCACAGTTACAGTGCTTATAGGGAACTTTCTTTGCTCCTTCTGTACCTAACACTTCATTCAGTCTTGCATTTTCTTCCTGTACCTGATACTTGAAGCATTTTTATTTATAAGTTATATAGGTTTTTTTTAACATTTATTTTAATATTTTTTTTTTAAAACCAGCCATCTCCCACCAAGGTGGGGGGGATCCAAAAAAAAAAATTTTTTTTTCTTTTTACATTTAAAAATATACCAGAAAAGGGGTTACTAGCCCCTTGCTCCCAGCTTTTTTGATGCCTCTTATGACAGGCATGGTTCATGGAAGAAGGCTTTCTTTCTTTTGGAGAATACTGATTTTATGGAATGTAAATTTATAAAAACATCTAAACGGGTTAAAAATAATCTTGAAATATAATAATCCGAAGATTATTTAGCAATCAAATTTCCCAAAAATATCAGTTATTGGTACACTGCTACACAAAAAAGGGATTTACCCCTAATCTATTAACCCTTTGGGGGGGGGCGGTGCCGTACTAGTACTTTTTTTTTGAGCGGGGGGTTTGGGGCCCCATTTGTACGCCCAAATTCTGGGGCCCCAATTTAAAACGAAAACGTCTGGTAGGCAAAACATATGAAAGAATGGGTCTGTGGGGCAGTGTGCGCAAAAAAAAATCCTGCAGTACACATAATGAAAAAAAAAAACGGGGCCTTTTTTTAATTAAAACAGCGAGTTTGCAGTCGATTTTCGTATGGTTTTTATTGATGTATTCTCGTTTTTTTTGGTCTCATTTAAATGTCAAGTGTTGAAGCTTGACACAGCCTCTTCTCACTACAGAAAATCAACTGACCACTGCATTTTTTTTAACTTTGAGAAATTTGCACTGAAGTGTGATCAGAGCACACCATGTTCAGACAAGTTAAAAGATTTGTAAATTTATATTTGATGTTTAAATTTATATTTGATCACTTACATGGCAGTCTGTTTGAACATGTCTGCTGTCAAGCATTGTATTTATATGTATTTATCTAAAATACAAGAGTTAAAGAATGAAAAGTCACAATACAGTGGTTGGAACAATATACAAATAACTTAACTAGGTGTGGGTTATTGGTATATATGTATCACACGAGTTAGTTCATAAATTAAGCACAATTGTCTTACATTACTTTTAAATGTTTCAACTTGTGTTGCTTCTAAAGTCCCTAGCAGACATAAAAAGGTAGTTACCAATTCATAGCATCTTATTAGATTTCGTAGTAAAATATTTCTCAAGCTTTTTTTTTTTTCCAGATTTTGCTCACTTTTTTATCCACGTTTATGCACTTTAAACTCACAAAATCCACTTTTTTTTGGGGGGGGATGGGGAGGGGAAGGGGAAGGGGAGTGAGCAATTATGCCAACTCTGTCAAGTATAAATTGTGATAAAATGTTTAAGGTATAAAAAAAGACCCAGGAGTCACCACTGATAAGAGATTTTTACCAGAAAGTCTTGAATGAAATACGGTGAGAATGTTCTGTGCACTGCTGGCTAACTTTAAAATATTGATGGGGAAACTGGAAAAAAAGCTGTTCACCATATATGGTAGATCAAAATTTTAATATGGAGCAGTGGTATGTGTTCACCTAAAAACAATACCTGAACATGCAAGAAAATGTCCAAAAGGCAACATACAAATGCCTCCCAGACAAAAAAAAAAAAAAAAATGTTGCCAGTGCTGCTGCTTCAGTCCAGTGCAGAGAAACGGTGGAAGATAAGGAGTTTGAGGTAACTAGTCCCTCAGCCTGGAGTCCATGTGTTCAGTCCATCAATCTTGATAAAAGTGCAGCATATTCACAGAGAAGGGGCTTATGTTCTGCAAACAGATGAGATGGAGCAGTAATAGGCAGAGTTACCAGTGAAAAAACCCATCAGTGGAAGTAGGTAGTCTATACGTTAGGCAGGCTTTGAAGAATTCCCTGCATCATCCTTGCCTAACCTATAGGGCCGACCTGCTTCTGCTAGTGGGTTTTTATCATTGGTGACTCCCCCTACCACTACTCCACCTCATCTGTCTGCAATATATAATCTGTGAATATGCTGCACTTTTACCAAGGTGGGTGGACTGAGCACATTGATTTCAGGCTAAGGGACTGGTTAACTCAAACTATTCTTTATCTTCCACAGTTTCTCTGCATTGGACTGAAGAAGCCATTGGCTGGCAAAACTTTTCCAGAAAAAAGATTTCCAAGTGTTGCACAAGTCTTATTTATCATCAAAATGAGAGAGAATGAGAATTACAAAGAAAAAACATCAGGCATTGAGTAAATGCAAGAGAGAACAGAGAGAGTAAGATAAAAAAAAAGAGTAAGTGAAGAAAATAGAGCAATTAAGAGGAAGAGAGAGAACAGAGAGCAAGAAGAGAGAACAAGGAGCAAGAGAGAGAGAGAGAGAGAAGTTACTGAATGGTTATTGGAAAGTTTTTATCATAGAAATGGTAGAACATTGGAATGGTCTAAAAGAGGAGATTGTACAACCACTGGAAACATTTAAAAGCTTTACTAGACTTAGCTGTATGACCCTTGTGGGTTTAGCACTTAGTTTTTGATTGTACAGTAGGGCCCCCTTGTCCGTGGGGGATATATGTTCCAAGGACCTGCCATGGATACCGAAACTGTGGATAGTAACAAACCCTATATATAAGTCCTATACATACCTATTATAAAGTTTAATTGATAAATTATGCACAATAAGTGAAGAATTATCACTTTTTCACTGATAGGAAGCTCTTCACGGCTTCTCTTAGGGTTTGAAGAAATGCCAGCTTTTCTACTTTTGCGCTTTGGGACCAGTATTATGCAAAATTAAGAGGTATTTTTGAGCCACAGTAAACCGTGGATAACTGAAACAGTGGATACCGAATCAGTGAATACGGGGGTACTACTGTAATAATAATTTAGTAGACTAAATGCCAAAGATGGCAGTTCATAAGTTTCACTTTGCTCCTGTGGCAATATATAGGTAATAAAATAAATTCGGTATTCATGAACCTGTTACTTTCTCTTTTCATGGACCTGGATTAAACTTGTGCCCTACTAAAGGCAGGAGACAGCAAAAACAATATTTTAGTTTTAAAATTAATATCTATACATAGCTACACAGTTTTTGGGGTTATTTTTTTTGTGATGAAAAGTTTGAATGGGGTTGTAAGTATGAATAACGGATACACGAAGGTGAGTAATGAAAGTGAAATTTGCCGTTTCAAGTTTACAGGTGGTAAGATATCCAGTGCTTGTAGCTTTGTGTATATCAAGCCTTTTCTCTTTCTCTCTCTATCTCTCTCTTACCTGTCAGATGCAGCACTTTCTCTGTGGATGTCAAGGCCACTGGCCCTTTTATGTATGTGCACCTAGCTTGACGTTTGCCTGTTATGCCAGTTATGCTATTGCTATGTTTTTGGGAAGCGTCTCAATCTGCATTTGATTTATGTTATTTTTTTTCTTTTTTCTTTCTAGCGGTGTGTAGTGGTAGATGTTGTTCAGTGGTAGCATGCAACACAATTCGAGAAGAGGAGGAAATGCCACAGGAAGTGCAGTGTGCCAAATGCCGTCATTTCCATGGGGACCAGCCAGTGGGGTCTGGCCCCCCAGTAGAAGCTAGCAAAAAGTCCACTCAGAGCTTAGACTTACCTGGTCTAATGCCTGAGTGCGATTCCCCACCCCTCGAGCCGTCCTTGTGTCGTCCTCCCACCCCTGAGTCTCCTCATGAGGGCAGTCCCCTTCTGGCCTGTTCTTACTCAGAATCACCCAGCTTAACAGAGAAACATTTCAGTAGTCAGGCCATAGCTGATGTACAAAACAAGACTTCTGCTCTTAGTGAATTAGAAATCTCAGTGGCATATAATGAGAGTGTAACAACACATACAGATACCATAATAAAATCTGGTGATGCACCTGTGGTGTTTGACTCTGGGGGGCAGGGTAAAGAAGTACCTGAAGACACTCCTAAGGAAGATGTTTTTGTGCTAATCGAGTCAAAAGTGAGAACTGATATAGGTTGTGATACATTTAATGAAACCTCATTTATTAGTAAAAGCATTCAAGATCAGATATCTAAGGCAAACCAGTCAAGTGGTGAACCTTGTTCTCCTAATGCTGAGCCTTGGATAGCTCCTCCAAGTCCTGTAAAGTCTCTTACTAAGAAACCAGGCGGTGCCCACAGAGTCCACCCAACACCAACTACCAAGTCCAGTAACACATCAGAACATTCTGCTTCCTACAATGTTTTAAGTGATTCTGAGGTTTTGAACATCCCATCTAGAGTTGATCCTATCCCGTCCATTTGCCAGTTGCATGCTGAGTCTTGTGATGAAGAAGCAAGAGAATGTGTTAATAAAATTAAACCTCCACTAGAAAAGTCTCTCTCTGTTGATTCAGCTAAAATGACTGCCATGAAATCTAAAATGGAATTGGAGTCAACATCAGAGTCTTTAACAGCCCTAAACCTGAGCCCTGTCAAGAGAAAAAGAAGAAAAATCTCGGTGCCGTATAGAATAACTCCAGATGGCACTAAAGTTAACTTTCTCTGCGATGTCAGTATGTACCTCTTTTTTCCTTATGTGTAAATTTCCAGTTAGTTTTTATAGTAGACATGTTATACTCAGGGATTCTAGTATACAATTAGTACTGTAGCTGAAACCCTAGATATTAATGAAAATTTGGATTCTTTTTTTTCCACTAAGCTAGAAGGGCAACTCTGAAACTTCAAGCCTTTTTTTAATAGTCCTTTCATGGTCTTGGTAGTGGTGTTGTAGACCAAACCTGGAAATGTCTTGTAGCCTCAAGAGTCTTGTATCATTGTTACTACTTGAACTAACCGCTGTCGTCTGACTTGGTCTTCTCTTTTCTGAGAGTTTTATAAATTAGTTTTTAGGTTTCTTTGTGTTTAGAAATACATATTAAAACAAGTACAGTATGTGTTTCTATGCTGAGAAATTCAGTTAACTTCTGTAGATCCTTCTTCAGTTGGTAATGTACAGGCTTCTTGATGCTTGTCATGATCCTTCTCCAGTTTATGTACAGGCTGCTTCGCATTTATCCTTCTCCAGTTATTAGTGTACAGGCTGCTCGACAACTCTCCCATTTGTTTATCATAATTATAAAAGATGCTTGTTCGCTGTAGTTTAGTGGTTTAGTGTTTCCATAGTAGTAGTAGTGATTTTCCAGAGTTTCATTTTGTAGTTGCATGCAAACTTACTTTTATTTGCTCTCATAGATTTGCATTAGTTCACACACAGCCCTACATCTTCACAGCACAAACCTGCAAACTGGTTATAAAGGGCAGACATTGTTCATTATAATTATTGTCAAGGACTTCATATCTGTAAGGTAAGTATCACAGGATTTATATTCTTTAAAAGAATGCATTAGCTGGTGCATATTGCTATTTTTTACATAGTGTGGAGGCAAAGTATATATGAACTATTTAGCCATATTATGTATTAATGTAAATGTTTAGGTCTTTATTAGTTTTGATAAAGATTTTACTAATATTTCAGGGAGTGAAAAAAAGGACAAAATAAATAAATAAATAATATATATATGTATATATTTCCTATTCTCGCATTGCTAAACGTCGCCCCGCTTCTGGGGTCCCAACTTCCACGGCTTCCTCTGTGGTCGCCTCTTCCTCAGTCACCCCTGTCTCGAATCCTTTTGATGTTCTTGGCTCCGAGGTCCCTACCTCGGCATCCAATACTATCCACACTCCTTCCTCTACTCACTCGCACAGTTCTGAGTCTACACGTCCTCGTCATTCTCCTAAACCTCAGCGCCCCCATTCTTCTCATAAGCCCGGCAAAAAATCCCTACTGCCGGGTTCTTCGCCTCCGTCTAGTTCTGTAACGTGTGTGGAGGTTCATCCTCCTCCTCATACACTACCTTCATCCCCAGTCCCCTCCCAAGCCCCTTCGACAGTTTCCCCTTCTATCTCCTCGCCCTCTACTTTAGTACAGTCTATAGACTCCCCGATCGTTGCTCACTCTTCTTCCATTTCTAATGTAGTCCCACATTCTGCATCTTTGACTTCCGAAACACTGGAAGCTATTGCAGAATATATTACCGAGACTGGGCCGATGATGGACACTACTCCATCTGAGGTTCCTCGTCTCTCTTCTTCGTCTCAACCCCCCCTTCCTTCACAACGTCCTCCTCCCTCTCTGATTACAGGTCTTCCGCTGCCTCCACACGTGGACTTTTCTAACCCTAGTCCATAGCTTCCTCTCACTGCCACTTATATCTTTCTCCATAAATCATGGCTTATTTGCAGTGGAATATCCGAGGCCTCAGGGGTAACAGGGGTGAGCTTCAGGTGTTGCTCTCCCAGTTTTTTCCTATTGGGGTCTGTTTGCAAGAACCCAAATTACAATCCACTGTTATCAGGCCCTTTTCAGGCTATAATTTGTTATATTCATCGGATCCTTTTTCCGATGGAACCTTTAACGAAAGTGCTCTTCTTATACGCACTGGTGTTCCATACCGTCAGCTCTATGTCCCTTCTTCCTTACATTACACCGCAGCCCGTATCCACTTGAATAAGTGGTATACACTCTGTTCTTTATATCTCTTCCCTTCGCGGGCATTGTCTATCCCAGATGTTGATTTTCTGGTTTCTTCCTTACCGCCACCCCTTCTATTACTTGGTGATTTTAACGCACACCACTTTCTCTGGGGAGGGTCGCACTGTGACTCCCGTGGCATTCAGTTGGAGGCATTTCTTGCTTCTCTTCCCCTCCATGTTTTAAATACGGGTACTCCTACCCATTTTGACCCCCGAACTCATTCTTTCTCCTGCATCGATCTTTCCATCTGCTCTTCATCAACTGTCCTTGACTTCACCTGGTCTGTCCTTCCGGACTTACATGACAGCGATCATTTCCCAATCATCCTTAAGTCCCCTCTGTTTTCTCCACCTGCTCATTGCCCACGCTGGCAATTTGACCGGGCGAAATGGGACCTTTACACACATCTTACTGCCTTTCATGAGGTTCCTACCTTGTCCTCCATTGATGAGGTTTTACATCTCTTTTCGTCCTCCATCTTCACAGCGGCTTCACATTCTATTCCCCAAACCTCGGGCAAGCATCCTCAGAAGTGCGTGCCTTGGTGGTCTCCTGCCTGTGCTCGGGCAGTGCGTTTGAAACGTGCTGCATGGGGCAGGTATCGGTATAACAGAACCACAGAGAGACTCCTTGATTTCAAGCAGAAGAGAGCTATTGCTCGCCGTGTCATACGTGATGCTAAACGCACTTGCTGGCGAGATTACGTTTCTACTGTCACTTCGACTTCCTCGATGAGTGCAGTCTGGAAGAAAGTGCGGAAATTGAGTGGTAAATTCTCCCCCGACCCGGCTCCTGTTCTTCAGGTTGCTGGTCCGCATTTCTCAGGGGCTCCATCTATGCCCCTCGTTCCTCTCTTCTAAGTCTGCCAGCGAGTTAAAGCCCTTAGATTTTTCTTCTCTTAGAGAAGAATCTTATAATGTGCCTTTTACCCTTCAAGAACTGGAGGCAACACTCTCTGCTTGCCGATCATCGGCAGCTGGCATACATATTCGTATGCTACAGCATTTACATCAGTCTGCTCTTACTGTCCTCTTACGACTCTTTAATCTCATATGGTCGCAAGGAGTTCTTCCCCAGCTGTGGAAGTCTGCTATTGTTCTCCCTTTTCGAAAACCAGGTGCTACGGGACGTGATCCCTCTCACTACCGTCCCATCGCTCTTACCAGTGCAGTTTGCAAGGTGATGGAACGTCTAGTTAATAGACGTTTGATGTGGTATTTAGAGACTCACAATAGTCTCTCCCCTAGTCAGTATGGCTTCCGTAAGGGCCGTTCTGCCATTGACCCCTTGTTGCGCTTAGATACGTATATTCGTAATGCCTTTGCGAATAACCATTCGGTTATCGCTATCTTTTCGACCTTGAGAAGGCTTATGATACAACTTGGAGATATAATATCTTGGCCCAGGCCCACTCCTTAGGCCTCCGAGGCAACCTACCATTCTTTCTTAAGGCCTTCTTAACTGACAGACATTTCCGGGTCCGGGTTAGTAATGAACTCTCCCCGGAATTTGTCCAAGCGGAAGGTGTCCCCCAGGGATGTGTTCTGAGCACAACACTTTTTCTGCTTACTATAAATAATCTGGCATCTGTTCTCCCATCCAATATTTGGTCATCGCTCTATGTGGATGACTTTGCTATAGCTTGTGCAGGTGCTGACTGTCACCTCATTGCAGTTTCCCTCCAGCATGCCATCAACCGGGTTTCTGATTGGGCCACCACTCACGGGTTTAAATTTTCTAGTGGCAAAACTCATCAAATTACGTTCACTAGACGTTCAGTGGTCTCTGATCATCCATTGTACCTATACGGCTCACGTATCCCAGAACGTGATACAGTCAGGTTTCTCGGCCTCCTGTTCGATCGCCGATTGTCCTGGAAACCTCACATTACCTCTCTGAAGGCAACTTGTCACACCAGGCTGAACCTTCTTAAAACCCTCGCACATCTTTCATGGGGGGCTGATCGTAGAACCCTCCTTCGCCTACATTCAGCCCTAATTTTGTCGAAACTCGATTATGGTGACCAGATATATTCTGCGGCCTCCCCTGCTACTCTTTCCATCCTTAATCCCGTCCATCACCAGGGATTACGCTTATGCCTTGGTGCTTTTCGTTCTTCCCCGGTTGAGAGCCTCTATGTGGAAACTAACATTCCATCTTTATCCGATCGTCGTGATGCACATTGCATTCGCTATTTTGTTCGCTCTCATGACCTCCGCAATCCTTCCATGTATAGGATTGTTACAGATGTTAGTAGGCGCTCTTTATTTGTTCGTCGCCCCTGCTTACTTCGTCCCTTTTCTCTTCGTCTACATTCACTCCTGTCTTCCCTTCAGCTCCCACCTCTATATGTTCATGTGACATCTCCTTTCCCTACCCCCTTGGGAAGTTCCTGCTGTCCGTGTCTGTTCTATTCCTCTACCTTGCGCGAAAGCCCAACTACCTACGGCGGCTTCTCGCTCTTTCTTTCTAGACCATTTCCCGTTCTCATTCCCATGCCGTCGCAGTATACACCGATGGTTCAAAGTCATCTGACGGCGTCGGATTCGCAGCAGTGTTTCCGGACAGCATTGTACGAGGGCATCTATTACCCTCTGCTAGCATATTTACGGCTGAATTGTATGCCATTCTTGTGGCACTTATCCGTATTGCATCTATGCCTGTGTCACCATTTGTGGTCGTTTCAGACTCCCTTAGTGCTTTACAGGCTATCCGTAAAATTGATACACCTCACCCCCTAGTTCTTCGTATCCACCTTTGGTTACGCCGTATCTTTAGCAAGCATAAAGATATTGTTTTTGTTGGGTCCCTGGTCATGTTGACGTACAGGGCAATGAACAGGCAGACACTGCTGCGCGGTCAGCAGTACATGACCTTCCAGTTTCATATAGAGGTGTTCCTTTCACGGACTATTTTGCGGTCATTGCTACCCACCTTCGCACCCGTTGGCAACAACGCTGGTCTGACCTGCTGAATAACAAACTTTATTCTATTAAACCGATTATAGGTTTCTGGCCTTCTTCTTGTCACCAATGTCGAGGTTGGGAGACTACACTCTCCCGTCTTCGCATCGGCCACACTCGTCTTACTCACGGGTATCTCATGGAGAGGCTCCCTGCCCCTCTCGTGAGCATTGTCAGGTTCCAGTGTCTGTTCGACATATTCTGCTGGACTGCCCACTCTATCAACGAGCACGCAGAATTTACCTCCAACGACGTCTTCGCTCTGCGGCCCTTTCTTTACCTTCCCTTCTTGCAGATGGACCCTCCTTTAATCCTGACTCTCTTGTTGACTTTTTGACAGAAACTGACTTACTACACAAACTCTGAAGATTACACCTCTAGCACCTCCCACAGTCCCTTCTACCTCGATCTCTTGCTACCTTCTATCCCTGCACTATCCACCGTCATGCTGCACTCCATACCCTACTAATCATCCATCTCCCTCTTACAACCCACTCTCCCTGCATCCTGCAATAACCTGCAGCGCTGTATAACCCCTGTGGTTTAGCGCTTCTATTTGATTATATATAATTTGGTGTCTTTTTTGGTGGTTTAGTGATTGTCACTGTGAAATAAGTCACCATGGGTCCAAAGAAGCTTCCTAGTGTCACCTCTGTGGTAAAGAAAGTGAGGAACACCATCGAACTGAAGAAAGAGATTACAAAAAAATATGAGAGTGGCGTACGTCTGAGTGAGCTTGCCAGAATGTATACAAGAGAACCCCATCTACTATCAGCTCTATCCTGGCAAAGAGAAATGAGATCAAAGAAGCTAATGTTGCAAAAGGGGTTGATATGTTAACGAAAAATAGATCGAAAACAGTGGATGAGGTTGAGAAATTGTTGATGGTGTGGATCAATGAAAAACAGATAGCGGGTGATAGTATTTCCACGGCGATAATTTGTGAAAAGGCAAGGAAGTTGCAAGCAGATCTTGTCAAGACAATGCCTGCAACCAGTGGTGAGGCGAGTGATTTCAAAGCCAGCAAAGGCTGGTTTGAAAGGTTTAAGAAACGTCGTGGCATACACAGTGTTGTGAGGCATGGTGAGGCAGCCAGCTCAGACAAACGTGCAGCTGAAAAATTTGTGCAGGAATTCCAGGGGTTTGTAGACACTGAAAAATTCGAACCCCAACAAGTGTTTGTGATGAAACAGGCCTGTTTTGGAAGAAAATGCCCAACAGGACCTTCATTACTCAGGAGAAAAAAGGCACAGCCAGGACACAAGCCTATGAAAGACAGGCTAACTCTTATGATGTGTGCCAATGCCAGTGGTGATTTTAAAGTGAAGCCTTTACTGGTGTATCACTCAGAAAATCCCAGACCCTTCAAGAAACAGTGTTGACAAGAATAAATTGTGTGTGTATTGGAAGGCTAACACCAAGGCATGGGTCACTACGGAGATTTTCAAGGAATGGTTGACTGGAGTGTTTGGCCCTAGTGTGAAGAAATACCTCTTGGAAAAGAAATTGGGACTCAAGTGCCTCCTGGTACTGGACAATGCTCCTGCTCATCCTCACAACTTGCAAGAGTTGTTGCCTGACAACTTAAATTTCATCAGATTGAAGTTCTTGCCTCCTAACACCACTCCTCTCATCCAGCCCATGGACCAGCAGGTCATTGCAAACTTCAAGAAACTGTACACCAAAACAGTGTTTCAGAAGTGCTTTAATGTGACCTCAGACACTGAATTGACCCTAAGAGAGTTCTGGAAAGAACACTTCAATATCGTGCATTGCATAGGCCTTATAGGTAAGGCTTGGGAGGGAGTGACTTCCAGGACTTTGAACTCTGCTTGGAGACCACTGTGGCCGGATTGTGTTGAAAGAGGGATTTTGAAGGATTTGAGGGCTGACCCTGACGACCCTGTGCCTGTTGTGGAAGATAATGTGGCATTGGGGAACAGCCTGGGGTTGGAGGTGAGTGGTGAGGATGTGGAAGAGTTGGTGGAGGAGCACAGGGTAGAGCTAACAACTGAAGAGCTGCAAGAGCTTCATCTGGAACAGCAACAGACCACAGCTGAGGTTATTGCTTCACAGGAGGAGGGAGAGAGAGAGAAGGAGGTGCCTTCTTCAGTGCTTAAGGAGATGTGTACAAAGTGGAATGAGTTGCAGACATTTGTTGAAAGACACCACCCTGAGCAAGCTGAAATGAGCCTTCTGTGCAACCACTTCAGTGACAGAGCCATGTTGTACTTCAGGAAAGTATTAAAGAGTCGCCAGAAGCAGAGGACTCTGGACAGTTATTTTTCTAAGAAGAGTTCTAGTGACTCTCAAGCTGGTCCTAGTGGCATTAAAAGACCAAGAAGGAAGTAACCCCAGAGAGGGACTTGTTACCTGAAGTCCTTTTGGAGGGAGATTTCCCTTCCAACCACTAACTCCCTGCCCCTGTCATCCTCCCTATCTTCCAGATGCCTGCAACTCTTCAATAAAGGTAAGTAAATGTATATATATATAGTATTGTTTTTTATTATTTAGTACATGTATGTGAATATTTTTGGGTGGAACGGATTAATTGTATTTACATTATTTCTTATGGGAAATAAGGTTTCGAATTACGTATATTTCAGGTTAAGTAATAGCTCCTGGAACGGATTAATTACGATAGTCGAGGGACTATCGTAATTAATACACGAGGGTGTATAAATCTGGGGTAGGAGGAGGGAAGGGTAAAGTCTTCCAAGGAAGGGTTGGGGTTAGGGGTAAAGAATGTTTTGAGTACAGTATCAGGGCTTTGAGCATCCATCAGGTTTGTATCAGCATGTTAATTTGAAATGAGTGGACACAAGTAGTTGTTAGGACTTGATCTGCTGTTGGAGTGTGAGCAAGGTAACACTTAGGAAGGACTTTAGAAAAACTGGTTAGCTGCACTTGAGTCCTGGAGGTGGGAAGTACAGTTCCTGCACTCTTAACCCCTTTCAGGGTCCAAGAATTTAAAAAATATATTATTTTTTTCTTATGAAATGGTAGAGAATCTTTTTCTAAAGGTAATAAAACAAAAAGTATGAAATTTGATGGAAAATTGACAAACTTACGCTATTGTGAATTTTGCTGTGTCAGCAATATTTACGCATATGCGATTGTGCCCACTTTGACTCCTACTTTAGGCCAATTACATTGTTCCAGTCAACCAAATTCTTAGCTATTTTGCTAGTATGCCTTCTATTTTATCAATTGATCACAAGAAACTGCCCAGTCAACTATTTCAACTACCTAATAAATTGATTAGAAATTGGTAATTTGGCCAATTTCACACAAATTTCAAAATATTCCAGTTTCAAAATATGGTCCAGAATAAACAATGTAGACATTCCTGGCACTAAAATAACATTTCCTCTGTTCATTAGTTATATTTCAAGGCTTTACATGTGAATTTCATTTTGATTTTTTATTCATACAGAATTTTTATTCCCACCAAAAAGTAGAAGATTTACTGTTATGCAATATTGTAATAATTATATAAATAATATCAGCGCATTCATGAATGCATATTAGACCCACCAGTTGACGTGTATCAGATGTGATTTGTTTACTCTTGAACATCGGCAAAAATCGAACATTTCCACTACTTTGAGCTCAATTTCAAGCTATTTTCAGTCCTAAAACCAATCAAGATCATCTCTATTTCTGTAATATATCTTCCATTCTATCAAATGAGACCAAGAAACCGTAAATACAACCATAAAAACAAACTGTACAAAAGTACACCGTGAATTTGCTGTTTTAAACCAAAAACATGGTCGCAATTTGTTTTCCTCATTGTACTGCGTGTTGCTGGATTTTTATATAGTGCACACTTACAACATAGACCCATTTTCTCATATCTAGGCCCAAATTTACCTTTCACAACTTATCTGAGTGAGCTGAGCTCATCACTTAGTACTCAGCATAGACCCTGGCTTTAAACCCGAAGAACACTGGCACAGACCTGAAAGGGTTAAGGAGCGGTGAGAATGCTGCAGTTTAGCAGGTCACTTGAATTATAGTGTTTGCACACTTTTAGCAAGAGTTATAGAAAGAATGATGTTGAATGTGCTTGCTTTGGTGCGTGATGGCAGGTGTGCTAAAAATATCTTTGCTTTTAGATATTCATAAAACACAATACTGTATACTCTTACTGTTTTAATTAAAAAAAAAGTCGTGTTAGCCCTACTTGAGTTCTTGAGGTGGGAACTACAGTGATTGCACTCTGAAGGAGAGGGGGATATGTTGCAGTTCTGAGGGTCATCTGAACTGTGATGTCAGAAGGCTTCTGGCAAGACAGTGATTGAAAGAATGATAATGAAAGTTTCCTCTTTTATGGGTCACTCTACCATGGTTGATGGCCATTGTGTTAAATTTTTAAATAAGTTAAAAGAGGTGACAGTGAGAGGCATAAGAAACCATTCTGCTAGAGAGAATAATGTTAATGATGAGGTTGAGGAAATATGAGGTAGATTTAAGAATGTAGTGTTAGTGCATAGCAGAGGTTTGTGGTTATAGGAGGGTGGGTGGTAAAAGAAAAATGATAGCAGATAAAAGGTTTTTACAAAGTAAAATTACACAGCAGGCAGAGTATATGGAGGGGGAAAATTGAGGTTAAAGTAGTGGTGAGTGAGTGTAAATAGGGAACATATGAGAGAATGGAGGAATTTTTACAGGCAAATTTTGCTGAGAACAGGAAAGAATTATGGAGAGACATTATTAAATTGAGGACTGGAGGAGAAAATGGACTTAGCATTTAGGAACGACAAAAGGATGAAATGTTAAATGGAGAGGTGGAGGTATTGGAAAGATGGAAAGAATATTTAGTTCTTAAATTTTGATGAAGAGAAAGAGAGAGGTAGTTCTTTCATGCATTTGACAAGGGGTAGCAAGGAAAAGCCAGAGGTGTATGAGAGATAGTGGGCAAAATGAAAGAGGATAAAGTAAATGTCTGGGACAAATAGGCCTCTTTAAGGGGGGCTCCTTGACGTGGTAAAGAGGCTATCGGTCTGAGGAATTGGACCTTTTGGTCTTCTTCCTCAGACCGAACCTAATTACCCCCAATCCCCCTCCCTTTTCCCATCTCCCCATCCTCCCTTTTCCCTTTCCTCCTCCTCCTCCTCATCCCTCCCTTATTTCCTTCCCAGTTTTACCCTGGGAGCTTCTCTCCTCAGGTATTCTAGTTCCTAGGTAGGGGGAAGGGTATCGTAGTCCATCCCATTCTGTTGAGGTCCTTGGCGGTGGTGTAGTTTGCCGTGGAATCTGGATCGCCTGGGGATGTCCCGATCCCTCTCCGGTCACCCGGGGGGTGGCTTTGGGTATCTTTCGGGCGACGGGTGTATCTCTGGAGGCCACCTTTCGGATTCCGGGGTGGTGGCCGAAGGCGGTATGCTTGGGCGGATATCCGGCCGCCTCTCTTGTCCGCCGAGATGGCTCGGTGGATGTGAGGTTGCTATCCCGGATTGCTGGTTTACTGGCGTGAAGGGTAGGGTATGGCACGGGTTCCATGCAGCATCTGCACTACTTGCGGTGTTGAGGTCCTCTTGGGCACGGAGGGGATTTGCGCTCCTTTCATTCCTCCTAGGACCTATTCCTCCACGTTCCCCTTTTTTATTCTTTTTTTATTTTTATTTTCTTTTCTTCTTTCTTTTTTTTTTCTTAAAAATAAAAAGAAAGAAGTAACCTAACCATGGCTGACCCAATCCATGAACCCACTACCCCCGGGCCCCTTCCTGATACCGCACCCAGTACTGACCCTGCCTCGTTAACGGATGACTCTTTGGACACCTCTCATGCCCCTGTACCTCTTGCTGGTGCTGGTTCGTCACCTGCTTCAGGTACCAGGGTCCCGACTGGCCCTTTCGATACGTCTGACCTTCGCTCTTCTCTGACCTTGATTCCGGCTTCTCCCTCGACGGTGCGGCAATTTTCGAATCGCTCGCCCGTCTCCCATCGGACCACCCCGGTCCCACACAAAACGACCAAGACCCACACATGACGATTCGACACTCCTTCGTTCATCGCAGAAACGACCAGCTCGTCACTCACTCCCCTTAAACTCTCTGTTTCAAACTACTCAATGGACAAAGTTTTTTACTCTTCGTCCAACTTCTCCTAATACCTATCTTTCAGACCATAGTATTGGTAAGGCTCTACTACGCCATGTTGGTCAAAACATCTCATTTCACGCTCTCAAGAGCGGCACTCGCATCATCACGGTCCAGAATGCTGGCCAAGCTCGTGATCTTTCTCTTCTTACGACCATTGACAATACACCTGTTACTATTGACAAGCACCATTCCCTCAATTCTTGTTGTGGTTCTGTCATTTTGCCCCACACCATTGTCCAACGGAATTTCCAGACATGTGGTGATGACATTTTCGAGCAGCTTGAGCTCCAAGAACTCCCTATCCTTAAAGTTGACACTTTTGTCCTCCCAGCCAATAGCGAAGACGTTATCCTTGCAATATAGCTCGTTTAACGTTTGACTGCCGAGAACTGCCACCTTCGGTCTACATTGCAGGTCAACGTTTACAAGTTCGAAGGTGACCCTACCCCGCAGCAGTGTAGAAACTGCTGGCGTTTTGGTCATCCAGCAAAATATTGCAGGTCCATGGCCGATGCCCTCTGTGGTGCTGACGACCATGCCAGTTCTTCTTGTACTCTACCTCCCTCTTGCCTTAACTGTCATGAGGCACATCCTTCATATTCTCGCCGTTGTCAGGTTTACCTGAATGAGCGGGAAATCCGTTGTCTCAAAGAGGCGGAAGGCTTCTCCTATGCTATGGCTGTCTCTCATCTTCGCCTTCAAGGGAAACTTCCCCGTATTTCTTATTCTCGCATTGCTAAACGTCGCCCCGCTTCTGGGGTCCCAACTTCCACGGCTCTCTGTGGTTGCCTCATCCGCAATCACCCCTGTCTCGAATCCTTTTGATATTCTTGGCTCCGAGGTCCCTACCCGGCTTCCCATACTGTCCACACTCCTTCCTCTACTCACTCGCACAATCCTGAGTCTACACGTCCTCGTTCACCTAAACCTCAGCGCCCCCCTCCTTCTCATAAGCCCGGCAAAAAATCCCTACTGCCAGGTCCTTCGCCTCTGACTAGTTCTATAACGTGTGTGGAGGTTCATCCTCCTCCTCATACACTACCTTCATCCCCTGTCCCCTCCCAAGCCCCTTCGACAGTTTCCTCTTCTATCTCCTCACCCTCTACTTTAGTGCAGTCTATAGACTCCCCGATCGTTGCTCACTCTTCTTCCATTTCTAATGTAGTCCCACATTCTGCATCTTTGACTTCCGAAACACTGGAAGCTATTGCAGAATATATTACAGAGACTGGACAGATGATGGACACTACTCCACCTGAGGTTCCTCATCTCTCTTCGTCTCAACCCCCCCTTCCTTCACAACGTCCTCCTCCTTCTCTGATTACAGGTCTTCCGCTGCCTCCACACGTGGACTTTTCTAACCCTAGTCCATAGATTCCTCTCACTTCCACTTATATCTTTCTCTCCATAAATCATGGCATTTACAGTGGAATATCCGAGGCCTCAGGGGTAACCGGGGTGAGCTTCAGGTGTTGCTCTCTCAGTTTTCCCCTGTTGGGGTCTGTTTGCAAGAACCCAAATTACAATCCACTGTTATCAGGCCCTTTTCAGGCTATGATTTGTTATATTCATCGGATCCTTTTTCCGATGGAACCTTTAACGAAAGTGCTCTTCTTATACGCACTGGTGTTCCATACCGTCAGCTCTATGTTCCTTCTTCCTTACATTACACCGCAGCCCGTATCCACTTGAATAAGTGGTATACACTCTGTTCTTTATATCTCTCCTTCGGGGGCAATGTCTATCCCAGATGTTGATTTTCTGGTTTCTTCCTTACCGCCACCCCTTCTATTACTCGGCGATTTTAACGCACACCATTTTCTCTGGGGAGGATCGCACTGTGACTCCGTGGCATTCAGTTGGAGGCATTTCTTGCTTCTCTTCCCCTCCATGTTTTAAATACGGGTACTCCCTACCATTTTGATCCCCGAACTCATTCTTTCTCCTGCATCGATCTTTCCATCTGCTCTTCATCTACTGTCCTTGACTTCACCTGGTCTGTCCTCCCGGACTTACATGACAGCGATCATTTCCCAATCATCCTTAAGTCCCCCTCTGTTTTCTCCACCTCCTCATTGCCCACGCTGGCAATTGACCGGGCGAAATGGGACCTTTACGCACATCTTACTGCCTTTCATGAGGTTCCTATCTCGCCCTCCATTGATGGTTTTACATCTCTTTAGTCCTCCATCTTCACAGCGGCTTCACATTCTATTCCCAAACCTCGGGCAAGCATCCTCAGAAGTGCGTGCCTTGGTGGTCTCCTGCTTGTGCTCGGGCAGTGCGTTTGAAACGTGCTGCATGGGGCAGGTATCGATATAACAGAACCACAGAGAGACTCCTTTATTTCAAGCAGAAGAGAGCTATTGCTCGTCGTGTCATACGTGATGCTAAACTTGCTGGCGGATTACGTTTCTACTGTCCGGCTTCCTCGATGAGTGCAGTCTGGAAGAAAGTGCGGAAATTAAGTGGTAAATTCTCCCCCGACCCGGCTCCTGTTCTTCAGGTTGCTGGTGTCGATATAACACACCCTCTTGCCTTGCCACTGAAATTGGTAACCATCTCGTCCGCATTTCTCAGGGGCCCATCTATGCCCCTCGTCCTTTCTTCTAAGTCTGCCAGCGAGTTAAAGCCCTTAGATTTTTCTTCTCTTAGAGAAGAATCCTATAATGTGCCTTTTACCCTTCAAGAACTGGAGGCAACACTCTCTGCTTGCCGATCATCGGCAGTGGGCCAGCGGCATACATATTCGTATGCTACAGCATTTACATCAGTCTGCTCTTACTGTCCTCTTACGACTCTTTAATCTTATATGGTGCTAAGGAGTTATTCCCCAGCTGTGGAAGTCTGCTTTGTTCTCCCTTTTCGAAAACCAGGTGCTACGGGACGTGATCCCTCTCACTACCGTCCCATCGTCTTACCAGTGCAGTTTGAGGTAATGGAACGTCTAGTTAATAGCGTTTGATGTGTTTTAGAGACTCACAATAGCTCTCCCTAGTCAGTATGGTTTCCGTAAGGGCGTTCTGCCATTGACCCTTGCTGCGCTTGGATCGTATATTCGTAAGTTTTTCAAAACCATTGGATCGCTATCTTTTCGCCAGAAGGCTTATATACAACTTGGGGATATAATATCTTGGCCCAGGCCCACTCCTTAGGCCTCCGAGGCAACTTACCATTCTTTTTAAGGCTTTCTTACGACAGACATTTCCGGGTCCGGGTTATAATGAACTCTCCCCGGGAAATTTTAAATGGGAAAGGGGTCCCCCAGGGGTGTGTTCTGAGCACAACACTTTTTCTGCTTGCTATAAATAATCCACTGTTCTCCCATCCAATATTTGGTCATCGCTCTATGTGGATGACTTTGCTATAACTTGCAGGTGCTGACTGTCCCTCATTGCAGTTTCCCTCCAGCATGCCATCAACCGGGTTTTTATTGGGCCCACCACCCGGGTTTAAGTTTTCTGTGGCAAAACTCATCAAATTCGTTCACTAGACGTTCAGTGGTCTCTGATCATCCATTGTACCTATACGGCTCACATCCCAGAACGTGATACAGCAGGTTTCTCGGCCTCCTGTTTGACCGCAGATTGTCCTGGAAACCTCCACATTACCTCTCTGAAGGCGATTGCCATAGCCGGGGGAACCTCCTTAAAACCTCGAAATTTTCATGGGGGCTGACGTAGAACTCTCCTTCGCCTACATTCAGCCCTAATTCTATCGAAACCGATTATGGTGACCAGATATAGGCAGCCCCCTCCTGCCACTCTTTCCAGCCTTAATCCCATCCATCACCAGGGATTACGTTTATGCCTTGGTGCTTTCGTCTTCCCCGGTTGAGAGCCTCTATGTAGAGCGAACATTCCATCCTTGTCCGATCGTCGTGATGCACATTGCATTCGCTATTATTTCGCCCCATGACCTCCGCAATCCTTCCATGTATGGATTGTCACAGATGTTAGTAGACCTCGTTTTTGTTCGTCGCCCCTGTTTACTTCGTCCCTTTTCTTTGTCTGCATTCACTCTTGTCTTCCCTTCAGCTTCCCCCTTTTATATGTTCATGGGCTTCACCTTTCCTTACCCCTTGGGAAGTTCCTGCTGTCCGTGTCTTTTTCTATTCCTCTACCTTGCGAAAGCCCAACTGCCTACGGCGGTTCTCGCCTTTCTTTCTAGACCATTTCCGTTCTCATTCTGCCACGCAGTATACACCGATGGTTCAAAGTCATCTGACGGCGTCGGATTGCAGCAGTGTTTCGGACAGCGTAAACGAGGGCATCTGTTACCCTCGGCAAATATTTCGGCTGAATTGTATGCCATTTTGTGGCATTTCCGTATTGCATCTATGCCTGTATCACCATTTGTGGTGTTTCAGACCCCTTAGTGCTTTACAGGCTATCCTAAAATGATACACCTCACCCCCTAGTTCTTCGTATCCACCTTTGGTTACGCCGTATCTTTAGCAAGCATAAAGATATTGTCTTTTTTGGGCCCCTGGTCATGTTGACGTACAGGGCAATGAACAGGCAGAACTGCGCGCGGTCACAGTACATGACCTTCCAGTTTCATATAGAGGTGTTCCTTTCACGGACTATTTGCGGTCATTGCACCCACCTTCGCACCCGTTGGCAACAACGCTGGTCTGACCTGCTGAATAACAAACTTCATTCATTAAACCGGTTATAGGTTTCTGGCCTTCTTCTTGTCACCAATGTCGAGGTTGGGGACTACACTCTCCCGTCTTCGCATCGGCCACCTCGTCTTACTCACGGGTATCTCATGGAGAGGCTCCCTGCCCCTCTCTGTGAGCATTGTCAGGTTCCAGTGTCTGTTCGACATTCCTTTGGACTGCCCACTTATCAACGAGCACGCAAATTTACCTCCAACGCGTTTGCTCTGCGGCCCTTTTTTTTACCTTCCCTTTTGCAGATGGCCCCTCCTTTAATCCTGACTCCTCATTGATTTTTTGACAGAAACTGACTTACTACACAAACTCTGAAGATTATACCTTAGCACCTCCCTCAGTCCCTTCTACCTCGATCTCTTGCACCCTCCTCCCCTGCACAATCCACCGTCATCTTGCACTCCATACCCTACTAATCGTCCATCTCCCCCCTTACAACCCACTCTCCTGCATCCTACAATAACCTGCAGCGCTGTATAACCCCCGTGGTTTAGCGCTTCTATTTGATTATAATAATAATAATGGGACAAATAGGATTAAAATTGAGATTCTGAAAGCAGGTAGGAGTTTAGATTTTAAGTATACAAATGCATAGTCCCTCTATTATAAGGAAGAGGGAACCAGTGTAAAAAATTTTGGGGAATAAGTCTGTTAAGTAAAAGGTAAAATGTTTGATAAAATTATAGAGTTAGGGGTAAGACAAAATTGGGGTTGCCAAGAAACAAATTTGGTTTAGAAGGGTAGAGGATGTATAGACCAATTTTACTTTAAAGCCCCACAATACTTAGATAAGTGTGAGGAACTGTTTTTTGCATTTGTTTTTAGAATACAGTGGGCCCCCCGGTTTTCGTGCATCTCCAAACTCGAACATTTATGTAAGTATATTTTCGTAAGTGCTGTTGCAAGTGTTTTTGGGGTCTAAAATAGACTAACCACGTGACATTTTTTTTAAGGAAAAAAATTCCGGGAAAGGCACTTGAGCAGCATTCTGGCAATTTTCAAAAACCCGGGGGGCCCCCGATATGTATGACAGGTGGATAGGGAAGCAATAGAGCAGATGTTGCAAATGTATGGAATATGTAGTAGAAAAAACAGTAGAGCTTTTATGAGGAGACATCTCAGGTTAGGTATCTAATTGAGAAACAGGAGTATTTTTTGTTAAAGTAGGCCAGGCAGGCTCTGATGTCACCATGGTGGTTTAAATACAGGGAACCTCGGTTGTAAAAAATTTAAATTTGTTCCAGATGTTGATTTGACAATAAAAGGAAGAAAACAAAGCATTTTTTTTCATAAAGAATAATGTAAATAGAATTAATCCATTCCAGACCCCAAATGACAATAAAACTGTAAAAAGAAATAAAAGAAACTTTAATGTACTGTACAGAAATGAAAATTTAACTGCCCCTATCTGTCAGAGGAGAGCAATAAGTGGAAGCAGGAGGTGGAGCAAAGGAGGGGGTATTTCGTTGGAAGAAGAGCCACCCGTTAATATGTTAGGCAACTGCCCCTTTTGTTTTTTTTTGTCTCTTTTTACCACTAACACCTTGTTCTCTCCCCGGGTTTTTGTCTCACTAAAAACCTGTCCAGTGAGGTTTGTTTCAGGCTCCCCTTTTTAAAACTTGTCTAAATTGGGGGCATTAATGTCATTGTACATGTTAAAAGACGGATGGCCACTGCTTTGTCTGGTGGTATTTTTCAGCAAACTCCTGCACTTCTAACCATTTGAACACATTTCCTTGACAAGTCAATGGGCACATCATCCCTTCCCCCCTTCCTCTGATGACAGCTCCTCCGCTGCAGTCCGTTGCTGCCTGAAGGGGTACAAGCTCTTCTCAGCAGTTCAGTTTTTTCTCCTCCACCAACTTCTCCCCCTCATTTTTGGCCTAGGCCCAAAGCCTTTTTCCCGGGGACAATATCCTCACCAGCCAGGCTCATCTTCAAAGCCTTCAAAATCCCTGGCTGCCCAAAAAACAGGCTAAATTTCTTCTTTGATGATGGTTCTGGAAGACACATTCCCCCAGTCTTTGTCTAAACCCAAGCAGGTGAAGATATTGAAATGGTCCTTCCAGAATCCCCCAGGGTTAAAAAGCACCTTTTTAAAAATGTTTTGGTGTAGAGTTTTTAAGTTAGAAATGACCGTGGTCCATGGGCTGGAGGAGGAGTGGTTTTTGGGGGCAAGAACTTCACAGATAAACTGAACTCCTCCAGCAACACATTTTTTTAAACTTGGGGTGAGCAGGAGATTATCCAGTGGTAATTCTTTTCAAT
>WNWK01026957.1:0-26808 GCA_009830355.1 Cherax destructor | reverse complement strand
GGTTCAGCAGTCCAATAAAGCCCCTAAAAAAAGTATTTGAAAAGGGTTGGATCCTTTTTGGGGGAAAAAAAAGATAAAAAAATCCTTTTTTCAAAAAAATTTTAAAAATTTTTGAATAAAAAAAAAAGAAAAATATAAAACACTTAAACATGAAATTAATCTATTTAAAAAAAAGGGAAAAATAAAAAATTTTTAAAATTTAAATGAAAAAAATCTAATGTGAAAAATAAAAAATTTTAAAGAATTTTTCTTCCGATGTTCTCCCCCGTAGCTCTTTATCGTGGTTCGGGGCCCCGATCCGTTGTTGTGGGGGGGGGGGGAGGGGGAAATTTGGTTTGTTGTTGAGACACTGGGGTGACATGCCCCCCCGGAATCAAAAAGGGTTTTATCTTGCCCCCCACTCCCTTTTAAGGGGTTCCCCCAGAAAAGAACCACCATGAAACCGGGGGATTTTGGGAAGACTACTGACTGGGGGTCGGTTTTGTGGAAGGGGGACCAGTGAAAATTAAAAATGCCAATTGATACCAGATTTTTTCAAAAATCTCTGCTGCCTGTCTTTCTCACCTGTGCCCCGGATGACCTGAGCTGACAATCAAGGCAAAAAAACCGAAATACAAAATTATTCACAACTCAAGAAATCAATCACATGATGGGCTACGGCATTTAAAAAAAAATTTATTTTTAAAAATGACGTTACACTACGTAAGTCAAATCAAGACAAAGAAATTGCAGGATAAATACTTAAAGTAAAATTTTCTGAAAACCAAAAAATTTAAAACCTAAAAAAATTAAACAAGTGGAACAAAACCCAAAATTTGATGGGCCCGCAAGTCAAGTGCCCCACCGGTCAGGAGACACTCTCCCCTAACCCCCCGGTCAGAGAGACCCCGTCCCTAACACCCCCGGGTCAGAGAACTCGCCCACCTAACACCAGGTGGAACTCGTCACCTAACACCCCGGTAAAAGGCATTCCCCTAACCCCCCCAAATTTCATTTCCCTTTTCTTCCCCACCAAAAATTTTCCACCCCCAAAAAAAGTTTCCTTACAAAACCCACACACACACACAAACACACAGGTTTTGGGAAAAAAGGTTAAAGGTTTGGTAAAAAAGGGGGGGGGAAAATTACGAATAAGTATGAAGAGTGGAATAAAAGAAAGATGGGGGCATCCCCAGACATCATAGCCCCCCGAAACTAAACTAAATGGCAAACAGAGGGCAATTTTCCCCGGGGGATATCTTTTTGAGGAAAGATAGGAGGGGGGGGGGGGAGGAGGGCCCCTTTAAAAAGGCACCTTTGGGAGGAAAATGGTAGGAGTGGAGGTGGGAAAAACGGGACTTCATAGTAGGTACCATCAGTCTGGGGAGCATAAGATAGTCATTGCAGTGATGTATAACCCCCCCCAGAACTGCGGGGAGGCCAGGAAAAATACGATGAAACAACAGAGCGATGGTGGACACCCTGGCGGGGGGGCAAGAAAAGCACACATGAGCAGAGCGGCTACTGGGGCATGGGGTTTCAACCCCAGGGAGATCGACGGGGGGAACCATGAACCCGGGGGTCAAAAGGGCCAAGATGATGGACGTGGTATAAAACCTGATGCACCAACATGTCGGGGGCACGACCAGAGGAGAAGATGGGGGCAAGACTGGCCTTTTTTCCCTGAACAGCTCAGAATTGAAGACATAACGCACGAGAGCCCCCGGGGGGCCAGTGACCATATGGTGTAGTTTTTAGTACATTGTAGACTACAGGTGGAGGGGGAAAACAGTAAAAGAAAACAAAAACCCGACTTTAAAAAAGGGGGAAAAAACGGGGATAAAATTTCGGGGGTTTAGGGGGAAAAAGGGGAAAAGGAAGGACTGACAATAAATGAAATGATGGAATACGTAGGGGCAAAGTGCAAGGAGGCAGAGGAACGGGTTTTTCCCCCCGGGAAAAAGGGTTAAATGGGAAGGCCAAAAAAGGGGCCCCCCGGTTTACCCAAAGGTGCAGGAGGAAAAAAACTCAGAGTATCAGGGAATGGAAACGGTCAGAAGGCAAAAACCCCAAATAAAAAAAGAAAATTAGTAGAAGACTAAAAGGTATGCACAAGTACGGAGGAGGCCCAGAAACAGTACGAAAATGACATAGCATAAAAGTTAAGTCCCCCGAAACTGATGACAGTCACATAAAAAGGGAAGACAACAGTCAAGGACCAGGTGATAAGGCTGAGGAGAAAAGGGGGGGGGAACCCCCAAAATCCCCCAAAAGGAAAATTGGGGAGGCTCAATTTGGGGGTTTTTGGAAGTATTCACAATGGGGGAAGGAAGGCAGCTGGGTAGGGGGGGCGTGGTTGTCACCAAAAAAGGATGTCCCAAAGGGTGCTAAAAAGGGCCCCCAACTGGGGGGGAAGTAAAACTTTAAAGTGACCTCAATACCTCAAGGCGATGGGTCCGGACTATCTCCCGTGGGTTCGGGGGGAAGGAGCTGAGGTACTGAGTGTGCCATTTCCAAATTTAAAAACCCCCCTTGAAAGGGGCCACCTGGGGGTTGGAAGAAGGCCAACGTAGTCCCCTTTTTTAAAAAAGGGGGACAGAAAAGAGGCAGTAAACTATACCCGGTGTCACTTACATGTATAGTGTGCAAAGTCCGGGGGAAAAATCAGGAAAAGAATGGTGAACACCTTGAGCTGAAAAGGATAATAAACCCAACCCAGCACGGTTCCCCGGAAAAAGGGGAAATCCTGTGAAAAAAACCCCAAATTCTATGATAAAGTAACAGAGGTAAAGGAGGGGAGAAAGGTGGGTTGATTTTTTTTTCCCGGACTACGGGAAAAGGGTTTTTGACACAGTTCCCCCCTGAGTTAGTAAAAGTTGGAAGAACAACAGGTATAACAGGGGGGGGCCCGGAAGGGAATCGGGGGCCCCCCAAAAGGGGGGCAACAACGGGTCATGGTGCGTGGTGGGGCCCCAAAATGGGCGCCTGTGACAAGCGGGTGGGGGTCAGTCAAAGGCCCCGTGTTATTCCTGGTATATGTAAATGACATGACGGAGGGGGTAAATAAAAATGTCTCTATTCGCGGATGATTTAAAATAAAAGGAGAATCACATCGGAAGAGGAGGGGCAGGCTGCAAACAGACCTGGACACTCGACATCTGGCCCTAGCAATTGGCTTTTTAAAATTTTAACCCCCCCAAATGCAAAGTTGAGGGATGGAAAAGGGGCAAAGACCGCTGACAGAGCCTGGCGGCCCAAGGCTACAAACCTCGGCAAGGAAAAAACCTTGGGTATATAAGCCGACGTCTCCGGAGGCACATAAACCCCGATAACTGCGGCAGCATATGGGGGCGGGGAAACCTATGATTGGGGTTTTCCCTTCCCCTTAAAAGGGTCGTTCAAAACATTTTAAAAAGGGGCCGTCAGGCCCATACTAGAATATGGGGCACCAGTCGGGAAACCCCCACCTGGTCAAGCACGTAAAAAACTGAGAAAGTGCAAAAATTTGCGACAAGGTTAGTTCCACAACCCGGGTCCCTTATGAAAGAAAGTTTGGGGGGAAAAAGGACAAACAACACTGGGGGGAAAAAAGGGTCAGAGGAGACATGATAACGCATACAAAAAACTGGGGGAAAATTAAAAAAAGGGGGTAGTGACAGGATGTTTCAGAGAGGGAACACAGAAAAAAAGGGGAAAAAAAGGAAGCTAAAGGGTAGATGGGAAAAAGGGGTGTCGGAAGCATTTCTTCAGCCAAAGTAGTCAGGAAGGGGGAAAAGTCTAGAAAGATATAGTGGAGGCGGGAAAACCCTACATATTTTTTAAAAAAAAGGGATGAAAAAACTCATGGGAAAGGGGGAAGAGACCCAGTAGCAGACAGCGAAGGGCGGGGCCAGGGCGGTCTCCCCCTGCAACCCAAAAGGGGGGAGTACAGGCAAACCGGCTGAGGGGAAAAAAAAGGGAAAGGGAAAGGGGGAGAGCTCACAGGAGGGAAACAGGAAGCATATAGGGAGCTCATGATTCAGGAAGGCATTCACAGTTGAGACACAAAAAGGGGGCCAGCAAACCGAGGTAGTAGGTTGCACCAGCAAGTGCTGGACACACTGTATACCATGGCCCTCAAACCCATGGTCAAATGTCTCAAAGTCCTGGTCAGGCCCCCTTTTTAAAAACCCCGGTCAAACACGTCAAAAAAATTTGAGAAAGGGGAAAATTTGCAACAAAAATTGTCCCTAAGCTGATGGGGATATCGTGCGGGGGGGTTAAGCGGGAAACAAACCCGATGACACTAGGGACAAAAGGAAAAAGGGGGGGGAAAAAAAAATATAAAATACCAAGTGGGAAAATTTTTAAGGTGGATAGAATCAATATTTCATAGAAGGGACACAATAGTAGGGGGGCCCAAATTTTGGGAAATAGATAACTCCCGTCACAGGGATGTTAGGGGAAATATTTCTTCAGTCACAGAGTTGTCAAAGGGAAATGGGGAAAAAAGTTTAAGTGATTGTAAGGAGGTTCATAATAGTTTTTTAAAAAGTACCATAAACCATATGAAGCAAAGAAAAAAGTGGGCTAGTGTCGAATGAAGGAGGGGCCCCCCCAAATATCAATCACCTAGTGTCGACCAGTGAAGAGGAGGGGCCCCGAACTATCAATCCCCAGTGTCGGCCAGTGAAAGGAGGGGCCCCTGAACTATCAATCACCCCAGTGTCGACCAGTGAAGAGGGGGAAAAAAAGGGGCCCTGGGGGAACTATTTAATCCCTAGTGTCGACCAGTAAAAAGGGGGGGGCCCCTGAACTATCAATCACCTAGTGTCGACCAGTGAAGAGGGGGGGGCCCCTGAACTATCAATCACCTAGTGTCGACCAGTGAAGAGGAGGGCCCCGAACTATCAATCACCTAGTGTCGACCAGTGAAGGGAGGGGCCCCCGAACTATCAATCACCTAGTGTCGACCGGGAGGAATTTGAAATTCAATCACCTAGTGTCGACCAGTGAAAGGAGGGGCCCCCGAACTATCAATCGCCTAGTGTCGGCCAGTGGGGGAGGGCCCCTGAACTATCAATCACCTAGGGCGACCAGTGAAGAGGAGGGGGCCCCCGAACTATCAATCGCCTATGTCGACCAGTGAAGAGGAGGGGGGCCCAATCAATCGCCCTGTAACCACAAAAGATAAGTACAATTAAATTTATTTCACACACAGTTCATTGGGTTTTTGGTGTCTCCCGACGAAAGTATAATTCAGTAAGAACTACATCGGAATCCTTCCTACTAGTGGTCCAAAGGTTCCCCTATGGTAGAATTGGACTCCCAATTTTCTGTTGAGCCCCCCGTCTCCCCCTTTTGTATATTCAACAGCTGTTTATCACTACTTAATTTGAGTTCATAGACAATGTAGCATTGAGAAAGGGGAAAAAATAAATATACTGGGAAAAATTCCTGGGCCGAGGATAAGAGTTTAGTTGAGTTACAGTTAAGCTCTGTTTGGGAAAGCAACACAGTATTTTTTTACCTCTGATTTAGTTTTTTAGGGAGACAACAACCTTCCAAAAAAAATATATATATATATATATATATATATATATATATATATATATATATATATATATATATATATATATATATATATATATTTTATCAAATGAGCTAATAAAACAAATTCTTCCCGGGCAACCTCAGTGATTCAGCAGGGAAAACAAAAACCCTAGCTTCCCGTGCCATATATATATATATATATATATATATATATATATATATATATATATATATATCCTGGTTGACTATAAACCCTGATTTGGGGAAAAATCTCGAAAACGATCAAGGGGAAGAAAAATACATAGTATGTTCGCACAAAACAAGCATACTGGCCCCCCCCCCCAAACCCCCAATGAATCCTTTTTTTTTTCCCACTTCTTTAATAAAAACTATTCCCCCCTCTTTTTTTGAACGGAAAGAAGAAAATCTTCTCGAAGACGTTTTTTGTTATCCCAACAGAAAAAGGGCCAGCTCAACAACCAAGTATCTTGTAGTTGTCCTCTGACTTTTTCTGGCTTGACCCAAAGTAGCTATTTTTATAATCTCTTATGTTCTGCCTTTCTGTTTATTATTATTCTCTCTCTCTCTCCCCTCTCTCTCTCTCTCTCTCTCTCTCTCTCTCTCTCTCTCTCTCCCCCTCTCTCTCTCTCTCTCTCCCCTCCTTTTTCTCTCTCTCTCTCTCTCTCTCTCTCTCTCTCTCCCGCCTGCGTTCTAGGGAGTACAGATTTAGAAACTTTAAGCGTTCCCAGTAATTGAGGTGGTTTATCGCAGTTATGCGTGCTGTGAAGGTTCTCTGCACATTTTCAAGGTCAGCAATTTCACCTGCCTTGAAAGGTGCAGTTAGTGTGCAGCAATATTCCAGCCTAGATAGAACAAGCGATTTGTAAAGTGTCAACATGGGCTTTGCATCCCTGGTTTTGAAGGTTCTCATTATCCATCCTGCCATTTTTCTAGCAGATGTGATTGCTACAGTGTTATGCTCCTTGAAGGTGAGATCCTCTGACATGATCACTCCCAGGTCTTTGACATTAGTTTTTCGCTCTATTGTGTGGTTGGAATTAGTTTTGTACTCCGATGAGATTTTAATTTCCTCACGTTTTCCGTATCTGAGTAATTGAAATTTCTCATCATTGAACTTCATATTGTTTTCTGCAGCCCATTTAAAGATTTGGTTTATGTCTGCTTGGAGTCTTGCAGTGTCTTCAACGGTGGACACTGTCATACAGATTCGGGTGTCATCTGCAAAGGAAGACACGGCACTGTGGCTTATATCCCTGTCTATGTCCGATATGAGGATGAGGAACAGGATGGGAGCGAGTACTGTGCCTTGTGGAACAGAGCTTTTCACAGTAGCTGCCTCAGACTTTACTCTGTTGACTACTACTCTTTGTGTTCTACTTGTTAGAAAATTATAGATCCATCTACCAACTTTTCCTGTTATTCCTTTATCACGCATTTTGTGTGCTATTACACCATGGTCACACTTGTCAAAGGCTTTTGCAAAGTCTGTGTATATAACATCTGCATTCTGTTTGTCTTCTAGAGCATCTAGAACCTGGTCGTAGTGGTCCAGTAGTTGGGACAGACAGGAGCGATCTGGTCTAAACCCGTGCTGCCCTGGGTTGTGTAATTGATGAGTATCTAGATGAGTGGCGATCTTGCTTCTTAGAACCCTTTCAAAGATTTTTATGATATGGGACGTTAGCGCTATTGGTCTGTAGTTCTTTGCTATTGCTTTACTGCCGCCTTTGTGGAGTGGGGCTATGTCTGTTGTTTTTAGTAACTGCGGGACGACCCCAGTGTCCATGCTCCCTCTCCATAGGGTGTTAAAAGCATGTGATAGGGGCTTCTTGCAGTTCTTGATGAACACGGAGTTCCATGAGTCTGAGCCTGGAGCGGAGTGCATGGGCATGTCATTTATTGCCTTTTCGAAGTCATTTGGCGTCAGGGTGATGTCAGATAGACATGCATCAGTCAAGTTCTGTGGCACTCTCATAAAAAAATTCATTTAGGTCTTCAATTTTCAGTCTGGTTAGCGGCTCGCTAAAAACTGAGTCATACTGGGACTTAAGTAACTCACTCATTTCCTTGCTGTCATCTGTGTAGGACCCATCCCGTTTAAGTAGGGGCCCAATACTGGTTGGTGTTCTCGACTTTGACTTTGCATAAGAAAAGAAATACTTTGGGTTTCTTTCAATTTCGTTTATGGCTTTTAGTTCTTCCCGCGTTTCTCGATTCCTGTAGGATTCCTTTAGTTTTAATTCGATGTTTGCTATTTCACTGACTAGTGTCTCCCTTCGTATTTCAGATACATTGGCCTCTTGTAGCCGCTCCGTTATTCTTTGCCTTCGCCTGTATAGGGAGCGCCTCTCTCTTTCTAGTTTGCATCTTTTCCTCCTTTTTCTTAAGGGAATTTGCCTTGAGCAAACCTCAAGTGCCACAGAGTTAATTTGTTCTAGATATAGGTTAGGATCCGTGATGCTTAGGCTATCTTCCCATTGTATATCATTTAGGACTTGGTTTACTTGGTCCCATCTTATGTTTTTGTTATTGAAGTTGAATTTGGAGAAGGCTCCCTCACGGCTGATCACATTTTGTTGATCTGGAGCTCCCCGCATGCATGTCTGGACCTCTATTATGTTGTGATCTGAGTATATTGTTTTTGATATGATGACATTTCGTATCAGATCATCATTGTTGGTGAAGATGAGGTCCAGCGTATTATCTAATCTTGTAGGCTCTACTATTTGCTGGTTTAAGGTGAATTTGGTGCAGAGATTTAAAAGTTCATGTGTGTGCGAGTTTTCATCTGAGCTGCCTCCTTGTGTTATCTCTGCTACCACATTGTTTGCAATGCTCCTCCATTTTAGGTGCCTTAGGTTGAAATCCCCCAGGAGCAAGATGTTGAGGGCAGGAGCTGGAAGATTTTCCAGACAGTGATCAATTTTCAGAAGCTGTTCCTGGAATTGTTGGGACGTTGCATCTGGAGGCTTGTATACAACCACGATGACCAGGTTTTGATTCTCGATCTTTATTGCTAATACTTCAACTACATCATTGGAGGCATTTAGTAGTTCTGAACATATAAGTGACTCTGTGATATACAGGCCAACCCCCCCTTTTTGCCTGTTCACTCTGTCACACCTGTATAGGTTGTAGCCCGGGATCCATATTTCATTGTCCAAGTGATCCCTTATGTGGGTCTCTGTGAAAGCCGCAAACATAGCATTTGACTATGTAAGGAGTCCACGGATGTAAGGTATTTTGTTGTTTGTTGCTGGCTTTAGACCCTGAATATTTGCAAAGATGAATGTTGTATTGGTGGTATGGGGGGGATCTTTTTTTTCTGGCACTAATATCTGTTGTATTGGAGTGGAGGCCATTGACTGTGATTCCACTCCAGAAGTGATTGCAGTTGGTGTACAATTTCTGTCATTTCCTGCCAGCTTTTTTTCCTTCCTGGCACTAAAAAACCTCTCTCTCCGGTGTGGCTGTGGCTACCCAGGTTTAGCTATGGTCTGGATGTTCTATGTCGCCTCGTACCCTTTAGGTGGTATGCCTGGCAATATATGTTATAGCACTGTCTTTCCTGAATTGATGAGTGGCACATTTCAGGGTGGAAAAACTTACAGGATGGGAGGTTGCATTTTCCTGTTTTCATATGGGCACGGCATTTTATGGGGTGATCATAATTGCCTGTCCCATCTGATTTCCCAGATTTTCCATGCCTGCAGATACCAAGAGCATAATATTCACATAGGCCTGGTTTCCGTCTGCCCTGGTTTTTTGTGACTGTGTTCCCTATTGTATTCCCTATTGGTGCTTGTGTTCCTGTCTCGTTTCTATCTTCAACTCTAGTGCTGACAATGGAGCCTTCATCAGTTTTTGGTAATTTATCTTCAGTATTTCGCAGGGCATCCCCCTGTTTACTATCCGCCGGGGTATTGCTAGTTTGTAGCACTAGCTTTTGTGTCAGCAACTGCGGAGGAATTCACAGAGCAGTTAAAGAAGATAGATAGCTACCTGGATAGGCTAGAGAATCCCACCCCAAACATTTTAATCCTTGGAGATTTTAATCTCCCTCATGTAAAATGGAAGATGAGGCACCATAATGTTATACCAGAAATAACTCCTGGAAGCACCCTGGCTCAACAGGCACATACCAGGGAACTAATGAGGCTTTGTGAAAAGCACTCACTAAACCAACAGATAATTGATCCCACTAGAAATGAAAATACCCTGGATTTGATATTCACAAACAACGAGGAATTAATCAGAGACATAACAGTTACAAAAACAATATACTCTGACCATAACATCATAGAAGTTCAAACTAGTATCAACTCAGGGTTAGGGAACTGCGACATTAATGTTAGAGACGGAATGTTCAGTAAGTTTAATTTTAATAACCATAGAATTGACTGGGAAAAAATAAACCAAGAGCTATCAGACATATCATGGGAATCAGACATGAGCACCCTAAATCCCCACCAGTGCCTAGAGAAGCTGAATACAGAAGCATACAAGGTATGTATGAAGCACGTACCATTGAGGAAACCCCGAAGAAGATCAGATATAGAGAGAGAGCGTAGGAGATGGTACAGGAGAAGAAAACGGGTTACTGAACTGTTGAAAAACACAGCTATTTTGCAACAGAGGAGAGATAGTCTTAACCGAGAGATCACGGAATTAGAGCACAAACTTAAGATGTCATACCTGACAGAAGAAGTACAAAGGGAACAAAGAGCCATACAGGATATTGCAAGAAACCCAAAATATTTCTACTCCTATGCAAAATCCAAGCTAAGAACTACCTGTAGAATTGGACCATTATTGAGAGGAGATTCGTATACGGACGATGAACAGGAAATGAGTGAAATCCTAAAAGAACAGTATGAGTCAGTGTTCAGCAACCCACTAAATGACAGCAAGGTAGAAAATGCAGAAATATTTTTCACTCCAGCAGAAGGCTGCGCAGACCACCTAACCGACATTAGTACAAATCCCATAGATTTCGAAAAAGAAATGGGCAACATGCCCACTCACTCAGCACCTGGACCAGATTCATGGAATGCTTTATTTATAAAGCAGTGCAAAGTACCATTAGCAAGAGCCCTTAGTATTCTGTGGAGAAAGAGCTTAGATCTAGGTGAAATTCCAGAGGCCTTAAAGAGTGCAGACATAGCTCCTTTGCATAAGGGAGGTAGTAGAGCACTAGCTAAAAATTACAGACCAGTAGCCATCACTTCTCATATCATAAAAATCTTTGAAAGAGTGATGAGACAGCAGATTACAAAGTTCATGGACCAGCACAACCAACATAACCCGAACCAGCATGGCTTTAGAGCGGGTCGATCATGCCTGTCACAGCTGCTGAACCATTATGACAGAATTACAGAGGCATTGGAGGATGACCAAAACGCAGATGTGATTTACACAGATTTTGCAAAGGCGTTTGACAAATGCGATCATGGAGTAATAGCGCACAAAATGAGGGCCATAGGCATTACGGGAAAGGTAGGCAGATGGATTTTTGAGTTCCTAACACACAGAACACAAAAAGTAGTAGTGAACAGGGCAAGATCCAGCATCAGCGAGGTCAAAAGCTCAGTGCCCCAAGGCACTGTCCTGGCACCTCTGCTGTTTCTCATCCTCATAGCAAACATAGATAAAAACACCCAGCACACTTTTGTATCATCATTTGCATATGACACTAAAATAAGCATGAAAGTCACTACGGTAGAGGACACTGAAAAATTACAGGAGGACATAAGCAGGGTCTTCCAATGGGCAGTGGAGAACAACATGACATTCAATGGTGATAAGTTTCAGCTGCTTAGGTATGGAAAAAATGAAGAACTCAAAAGGAACACTATATACAAAACGCAAGAGGGTCACCACATAGAACGAAAGGAACACGTAAAGGACTTGGGAATAATTATGTCTGCTGACCTGTCGTTTAAAGACCATAACAAGACAAAGATCACAACAGCCAGGAAGATGACAGGGTGGGTATTGAGAACTTTCAAAACAAGGGAAATAATGCCGATGGTGACTCTATTCAAATCGCTAGTGCTCCCCCACTTAGAATACTGCTCAGTGCTGACGGCCCCGTTCAGGGCAGGAGAAATAGCAGAGCTGGAACAAATCCAGAGATCGTTTACGGCTCACATTGAGCCATTGAAACATCTAAATTATTGGGAACGCCTTCAAGTCTTGAACATGTACTCATTGGAGCGGAGGAGAGAGAGATACATGATAATATATACATGGAAAGTACTTGAGGGCCTGGTCCCAAATCTGCACACTGCCATAACAATATACTGGAGTGAGAGATATGGGAGAAAGTGTAAAATAAACCCAGTGAGGAGCAGGGGTGCGGTGGGGACAATACGAGAGCACTGTATTAACATCCGGGGTCCCAGACTATTCAACATCTTACCAGAAGATATCCAAAACACGGCTGGAACCAGTGTAGAAGCCTTCAAGAGGAAACTGGACAAATATCTTCACCAGGTGCCAGATCAACCAGGCTGTGATGGATATGTGGGGCAGCGGGCTTCCAGCAGCAACAGCCTGGTTGACCAGGCAAGCACCAGACGAACCTGGCCCATGGCCGGGCTCAGAGAGTAGATACTCTCGAAACTCTTCAAAGGTGTGTCCTTGTCTACACCTGTTTCCCCATCATTTACGTCACTAGAGCTCCTGTCCCTCTTCAGGTCACCATAATTTATTTCTCCATTCGTACAGTTTCTGACTACCATTGCAACATCTGTACCAGGGGCGGTAGCACCATCTGGCCCAGATTTTTTACTTTCCCAACTGTTATAGAATGCTGTCATATTTTTTATGAAGTCTGATTTGATGTTGTCATCTTTTAATATCAATGTGATTTTATTCCACAATTCGGTCTCATTTGGGCATACCCAAAAACACTTCCCTTGTTTGATATCTCGTGTAGTAGATTCTTGAATGCCTACACAAGGGGCGTGGCAGCATTTACCACAGAAGTTGCATGTAATCCATCCAATAGAACGTTTGTTTGTTTGGTTGCATACTACACAGGGTTTCATGACTGATTTTGTTGGTTGTTTTACTGTATATTCTACTAATAGCTTCCCTGAAGTGGTGATCTGTCTATTTGTATTGTATCTATTTTATTTGCAAGTGTAAGTGTTTGGGGCAATCTTACCGCTTAAAGTTTTTGTTATTGTTATGGTAGGCTAAGAAAGAAAGATAGTTCCTATTCCTTAGATCAAGAGCCTTTCATCAGTTATTTTTTTAGCATTTATATGTAGGAAGAAGGGGCTGTGAGCAGACAAGTGGATGAGAAAGGCACACACAAAGCATAAGCCTCTATTGTGATATTGTTTTTGTCTTGTTTGGGGCAGTAGGCCTGCTACAGTCTTCCTCCATTCCTATGTTCAAGAAGTTTTATCAGATTAGTTTAATAAAGATCCCCTCATGTGAACCAACATTTTCAATAATGTTTATGCTGTTTTGTGTGCCTTTTTCATCCCGCATTTATATTGAAGATTAATTTGTGTTTGAAGATTAATGAGTTATGTACAGTATTTTTAATTATTATTTTTTTTTTCAACAAGTCGGCCGTCTCCCACCGAGGCAGGATGACCCAAAAAGAAAGAAAATCCCCAAAAGGAAAATACTTTCATCATCATTCAACACTTTCACCACACTCATACATAATCACTGTCTTTCCAGAGGTGCTCAGATATGACAACTGAGAATAGTTCCTCCCAGCTGTCACTATCAATACACTATATCTACCATCATTAACCCTTTGAGGGTTGACAGGCCCTTTCCCAAACTCGTTCTCAGGGTCGGAAAATATTAGAAAAAAAAAATTATGAAATGATAGTTTTTTTTTCCCCCAAATCTAAAAAGCTAAACAAAATTTTTTTGTGATCAATACTTACCGAGATATGAAGGCGTGAAGTTCACTGAAATTGAACCGCTGTCGGCAACATCGCTGACTTCCGGTCACCCGGTAATTATTTATTTTGTTTTTTTCTACTTTTTTCTTTTGTTTTTTCTTTTTTCTTTTTCCAAGTAACTTTTGTGGCCTGTGAGACCAGTATGAGCACTATTTGGTATATATTCACTCGTACAATACACAATAGCTCCACAAACACTGTTGTCATCATGTTGTTTACAAAAAATGTTTACACACACAATCAATATACAATGTTGTTTATTATTATTTGTCTATCATATATATACATATATACAGCCACTGGACATGTTTCTAGAAGTTCTGCAGCTTGTGGAAGTCTCTGAAACATGGTTCCATGCACAGAGGTGTTTTACATTCCACACACATGAAACTGAGTGTGTCTGCGTTGTTGTGTGCGTTTTTTTGTATGTGCACAGACAAAACACCTCTTCTGAGCCTTTTTCTTGCAAGCAGTAGCAGGCAGTTTTGTAAGGAAGTGTTCACCAGGCCTCAGACGAGAAGGTAGGTGTTGATCAGTTCGCAGGCGTTGTTCTATTGCAGGTGTTGTTACTTGGTACTTGAATAATATTTGTCTGATGACAGACAAACAAAACTGACCATATGGTGGTTTGTTTATGGTCTTCAACTTATACACATTATAAGCATTCAGCATGGAAATGTCCACAAGATGAAAAAGAGTTTATGTACCACTTATAACTCTTGCGAACACAGTCAGCAAACCCAATTTGCATGTCACATTTGTCCACTGAGCATATTGAAAGTGTAGTCCATTACAGCTGCAGGTTTTAGGATGGGTTCATTGGTCTCTATTCAGTCTGCCAGTGTCTGTCATTTCGTTTTGGTGAACTGATGACAACAGTGTGACATCTCGTTTGTCATGCCACCGAAATGTCATGATGTCGTGGCAGCAACGCCTGACCTCACCTCTACGAGTGCTTGCGTTGAACCTTGGCATATGTTTATGATTTGCACCCCTGTACCGCACACATCTGTCATGTTCACTCGCAAAAAATCACTGAGTAAAGGGCTTGTGTACCAGTTATCAGTATATAATATATGCCCCTTGCAAGATATGGTTCCATCATTGTTCTAACCACATCACCAGAGATACCCAATAACTTCCTGGTACAGTGGACCCCGAGTTTCAGTAAACCCCGGAAATCGTACATTTATGTAAGTATAATATTGTAAGTGCTTGGGGGTCTGAAATAGACTAACCTACATGACATTTTTTCTTAAGGGGGTAAATTCGTTCGGTAATGGCACTTGAGCAGACTTCAGGAGTGAAGTTTTTACGAAACTCGGGGGTCCACTGTATTTTGCAATGTATTGTTTCCAGTGTACACAATAATGTCCAATACAAGACCACTGTAGCAATCACAAGTACAAACAACTTTATACCAATGCGTTTCCTCTTGCTTGGTATATACTGCTTGAAACAGTCTACCTTTGAACAAAATCAAAGACTCATCAATAACAAGCTTCCTGAAGGGATAAAAATACATATTGAATTTCTGTTTCAGATACATAAACACATTTCTAATCTTATATAACCTGTCGTTTCTGTCAGGCCTGGTTTTGTCTGAAAAGTGTAACATACGTAACAGTAGCACAAATTGATTCACTGGTATTATTTCACTAAAAGATGGGGTTGCAATGAGGCGGTCTGTTGACCAGTATGATTTGACACTGTGCTTATACACATGTGGCATAAGCATTATTGTGGCAAACAAAAGATACATCTCAGCCACAGTTGTGCCTTCCACTGGTGTAGGCGTGATCTGGTGAAAGATAGGTGTTTGCCATGGTGTAACTCAGTATCTGTTGCTTTCTATTTGAACAATAATTTCCATCAGGGGTTTGTCAAAGAATAACTGGAAACATTCAGTTCAGTGGGCATTGTTCCCAGAATTATTCAAGATGGCCGTAGTCACTTTGACTTTCATCAAAGTGATGGGGATTGGGAACAAAATTGTCAGCTTCCTGCCAATCTTGGAGTGCCGGTCTGCTGGTGGGTACTGGATGACAGGTGGTTGTGGAGTTATTGTAAGTTTGGATTGGGATTTGGTTGGTTCAGGGGCTGAGTGCAGCATTGGTGGCAGCATGGCCCTGCTGGTGTGGTGATGTCAGAAAAACATATATGTCAACATATCCATAAGCAGTATGTAACCTCTGCGATAAACAAGCTTGTAGGGTAAGAAAACACCGCCGAGACACTGTCGTTGGAAAGCAAACGTTCGCTAAGTATGACAAGGACGAGCTGGAAGTCAGGGGTAAGATATGAAAACCGTTCTAGCTGAAGAGGGGTGATAACTAGTAATCGTAGAAGAACATAAAATGAGTGGCATTGACTACAGCTGATAACAAGTTGGGTTAGCGACTCTTACACATGTCATGAGAAAAGAGAAGAGGTCAAGGCGGGATTCCGTGGATAAAGGGAAGGGAAGTTGTAAATGATTATATATATTATATATATATGTCGTGCCGATTAGGTAAAATTGGTCAATTAGCAGAACTCATCTAAAATTAAGTCCTTTCTAAAGTTCTCTTATACGTTTAAAGATATATTTTTTCATTTGTAATGTAAAAATTTATAATTTTACCAGAGAAACTTTGAAAACCTACTAACCTTGTACAACAAGCGCAATTTAATTTGCTTCTTAATAAATATATTTTAGATACGTTAACATTAATTTAATAAACACAATAAAATATATTTTTCGTTATGTTCAGAATGATTTTGGCGAAATTATTGCATACACACAAATTTTCACTTGTCTTATATGGCAAGGTGAGCATTGCTATTTAAGCCAAAATCGCAAGTTTTACTAATCGGCACTAACTAATATATATATATATATATATATATATATATATATATATATATATATATATATATATATATTTTTTTTTTTTAAAACCAAGTCGGCCGTCTTCCACTGAGGCGGGGTAAAAAAAAAAGAAAACCCCCAAAAAAAAATATTTTCATCATCATTCAACACTTTCACCACACTCCATAATCACTGTCTTTGCGGGGGCGCTCAGATACGCACTGAGAATGGCCCCTCCCAGCCCCCTCCTTTAAAGTGCAGGCATTGCCCCCATTTCCGGACTCAAGCCCCAAATAAGTCAATTAACGGGGTTTCCCCCGAACCCCCTTTACAAAATTTTCCCCGCCCCACACTCCAACAGATCTCATGCCCCAAAAAAACCCTTTCTCCCATTACCCCTATCAACACGCTCACAAAAACTTGCTGGAAGTCCAAAACCCCCCGCCCAAAAAACCTCCCCTTTTCCCCCCCCCTCCCAAACCCTTTTTTAGGACACCCCCCCCCCCTTCCTTCCCTACAGATTTATAGCTCTCCAAGTCATTCTCTTTGGTCCCTTCTCTCTAAATGACCCAAAAAGCCTCAAAAACCCCCCCTTCAGCCCTCTGAAAAATACTTTTAGTAACTCCCCCACCTCAAAATTTTCCCCTTTCCCCAATTTTCTGTAAAATTTTACACCACACATTCCCTAGACGGGGCATCTCCCTGCCTCCACCCCCTCCCCCGTTGCAGCATTTGAACCCCCTGCTTCCCCCCCTATAAAGTGTTGGTCCACTATCTTTTTACTTTCCCCCCTTTTTTGCCTCCATGGATAACGTTTTTTTTTCCCCCCAATCCTCCCAAAGCACCACTCACCCCTTTTTTCCCTTTATCAATTCTATCTTTTAAACCCCACCCTTTTATAAACCCATCTGCACTCCCCCTCCCAAATATCCCGAAAACATTTACTTCTTCCATAATTCCCCTCTCCCAAAGTGATATCCAATTTTCTTTATTTAAATCGTTTGAACCCTCAACCCTTACTTTATCTATGTTTTTCAACTTTCTACCTTTACACCTCCCAGACTCGTCCACAAACCCTTTTTTCAATTTTTTTTTAGAATCTCCCTAAGCACAGTATCATCAGAAAAAAATAACTGTGTCAACTCCCATTTTTCTTTTAAATTTCCCCCCTAATTTAATCCCCCCCCTCCCCCCCAACACCCCAGCATTTACTTCTTTTACAACCCCATCTATAAATATTTAAAAAACCCCTGGTGACATTAAAAAACCCCCCGTCCCCAAGACCTATTTTCCGGGGAACCCCCTCTCTCCCACCCCCAAACCCCGAGCCTCACTATCCTCATAAAAACTCTTTGCCTTGAACCTTACCTATTCCATACACTTGCAACATTTTCCACATTGCCCCCCATCCCCCTTTTATATCCTTTTTTAAAAACATAAATGCAATGAAAACTTCTCTCCCCCTTTCCCAAATACTGTTCACATATATGCTTCCCGTAAACACTTGATCTACACATCCCCCACCCACTCAAACCTCCTTGCTCATCTGCAATCCTCTCTCTGTCTTATCAATTCTTTCAATAATAACCCCTGCCATACACTTTACCTGGTATCTCAAAAACTTATTTCCCCATAATTTTTTCCTTTTTTTTTCCCCCCTTCCCCTTTTTATAAAAAAAAAATATACATGTCTCTGACAATCCCCAGGTACCTTCCCCCATTCATACATTTATTAAACAAAAATACCAACCATTCCGCACTATACCCCCCTGTTTTTCTTTTCTTTGACCCCTTTTTTCCCCAGCTGTTTTCCCCCTTTTCATTTTTTAAAATTCCCTCACGCCCCCCCCCAAATTAAATCCTGCTCTTCTTCACTCTAAACATGTTATACCTCCCGGGCCAGTACATAAAATTACCCCCCCCTTTTTTTTTGGGGGAAATTTTAAAAATTTCCCCAAAAAAAATATTCCCGCCATCTACCCAATACCTCCAGCTCCCCATCTACTAACTCCCATACTTTTTTTTTAACTGAAAAAATCCATTCGTTCCTTAGGCTTTCTTACCTTGTTTATCTAACTCCAAAAAATTTTCTTGTTTTCAGAAAATTTTTTTCCCAAAACCTCCCCCCCTTCTTTCATCCCTCTTTTTTTTTCATTCTCTCCCCCTTTTCCCCTTTTTTTTTTTTCTCTCCATAAAATTTTTCTTCTATTAACACTTCTTTTTTTTAAAAAACCCCTCATAACTACCTTTTTTTTTTTATCCCACCCTTTCTTCTTCATTCCACCACTCCCCCTTTTCCCCCTGCCCCACCCTCCTATAGCCACAAACTTCCCCCCATTCTAATACTGCTTTTTTAAAACTATCCCAACTCTCTTCAACCCCCCCCTATTTAATTGCACAAACCTTTCTGCCAATAGTGGCTTATATCTCCCCCCAATTCCTCCTCCCTTAGTTTATACATTTTTTCCTCTCTCTTCTTTCTGTTTCATTTTTTTTTTTTCCCCATCTCCTTTTTACTCTAACTGTAGCTACAACTAAATAATGATCCATATATCTGTTGCCCCCCTATAAACATGTACCCCCGAACCTACCCATAAACCTTTTATCCACCAATACATAACCCCAAAAAACTACTTTCCTTACGTGTATATCATCCTTGTATTTTTTTTTTCCTTTTTTACAAAAAATTATTCATTCCAAAACCCCCTTTTTTCTAAAATAGCTCAAAAGGTTTTTAAATTTTTACCCCCCCCCAAAATTTTTCCCTACTCCCCTCCACACCTTTTTTCCCATTTTAGCATTAAGACCCCCAAACCCACTTTTCCCCTCATTTGGGTTTTAAAAACCCCCCCACACTCCTCAACATTTCCCAAAATTTTTTCTCCTCTACAGTTTCTTTCCCCGGGTTTAAAACCCCTTTCATAACCCACCCCCCTAACCTTAATTTTCTCCACAAAACCCTTTAATTTATACATTTTTATTCCCCTTTACTCCATAACGATTATTCAACATTATTGCCACCCCCTTTTTTTTAAAATCTATTTAAAACCCCCCTGACCTAACCCCCTTTGTTTCTCCCCACTGAAACTTCCTACCCCCCCAAAAAGATTAAAGCCAGGACATCCAGCCCCTTTTCATTCATAACATCTACAATCATCTCTTTCTTATCATTCCCCAACATCCCCCCTTAAACATCAATTTAGGTTTTTTTCTTTTTCTTTTTTTTAAGCTATACAGGAAAAGGGTTACTAGCCCATTGTTCCCGGGATTTTAGTTGACTTTTTCAACACCCTGGCTTTTGGGGGAAAATTCTTTTTTCCCCCCATGGATATGAAAGGAAAAACAATAAGAACAAAAACTATTAAGATAAAATCAAAGAAAAATCAGATGAGTGTGTTCATAAAAAGTGTACATGTATGTGTAGTGTGACTTAATGTAAGTAGAAAATAGCAAGACGTACCTGAAATCTTTCATGTTTATGAACCTGAAAAAAAACACCAGCAAACCTACCATCATGAAAAAAAAATCAGGCTTCGTTTTTCACTCATTGGGGGACGGGGGGGACCTCCCCGGGTGGTTGCTGACCACCAACCTACTACCTAAAAAAAAAAATATATATATATATATTATTTTTTAAAATAAATTTAAAATAAAAAAAAAATTTTATTCACTCCTTTTCCCCCGGGGGGGGCCCCAAAAAGGGGGTTTTTTTTTTTTGTTCAGACCCCAGGTAAGGAACCCCTAGGGGGGAGGGGGAAAAAAAGGGGGGGGAAGAAAATAAAACCCGGGAGAGGAAGAGCAAATAGAAGAGAAAAAGGGGCGGGGCTAAACCCAACAGTCCTACTTTTTGGGTAACGCCCAATACAGCTACAAAACGAAAAAATTTTAAACCCCCCCAGGTGCCCGGGACCTCTTCGGTCTCCAGGAATCATGTCCAGCCTGCCGGTTTCCCCCCCAAACCCCCCTTTTTTTAAAAGTTCCTTGCTCACACTCCAACAACCCCAAGTCCAAAAACCCTTTTTTCCCTTCGCTCCCCCCTAAACGCTCCCCACGCTTGCTGAAGTCCAAACCCCTCTCACAAACCTCCTTTACCCCCCCCCCCCCAACCTTTTTTAGGCCGACCCCTACCCCGCCTTCCCCCACCCGAAAATTTTACATCTCGAAGGGGCATTCCCTTTTTGTTCCCGCCCTCTACATGTCCTAACCATCTCAATAACCCTCCCCAGCCCCCCACCTCCCCCCCAAACTCCCAAAAACCCGGGGGCTCTGAAAATTTTACACACCCACATTGCCCCCAGCTGCCCTCTCCCCTGCCTCCAGCCTTCTCCCGTGGAGTGCTGTCTGGGAAAAATTTTTAATTTCAAAGAATCCAAAATTTTAAAAAAAATTTGGGAACCCAAAAATATTATCCCAAAAATATATAAATATATAAATTTTTTTTTTAAAAAACCCTTTTAAAAAAATTTAACCATAACAAGGGCAATTTTTTGCCTCATAACAAAATTTTTTTTTTTCGTTAGGTTCGAATAATTTTTTTAAATTAAAAAACCCAAAATTTTTTTTTCTTTTCGGAAAAAAAACGTTGCTATTTAAGAAAAAAAAACCTTTTTATTGGGAACAATATATATTATAGTTTTGGGAGAGAGAGAGAGAGAAAAAAGCCACAGTGAAAATAAAAAAAATAAAACCAGTGTTTCTGTGTTTAAAATATCTTCAGAGGAATAAAAAATAGGAAACGGCACTTTTTAATTTAAAAAAAAAAGGAGTATTTAAGGGGGGTTTCGGGGGTCAATCCCCAAACCCCGGTCCGGGCCCAAAAGGGTTTCACGGTGGATGGGGTCTGATCAACCAGGCTATTACTACTGACCGCTAAACCGACTCAAACCCCCCCCCCCCGGGTCGGGTCTGTTTTGGGGTCCCTGCCCAGCTCCTCGAAAAACCCGGGGATTCTTTGGAATCCCCCCCTTATGTTTGGGACGCAGTTGAACATTTTTGGGGCCCCCTAATCCATGGTGCCCTGCTTTTCTTTGGGGGAATGTTGCACCCGGAGATTTTTGTTTTCGTGGGGAGTGATTTCCGTGTGAATTTTGGGGTCTCTGGGATTTAAGTGTATATTATAACGTATCTTTCTTGCCTGCTTTTTGGGGGGGAGTACAAATAAAGGGGACTTCAAGGGTTCTAAATAATTTAGGCGTTTCATCTTTTATACGTGCCGTAAAAGTTCTCTGTATATTCTCAAAGACTGCAAATTTCGCCGTTAAAAGGGGATTTTTTTTTCAACAATTTCCCAGCCTAAAGAGAACAAGCGATTTAAAAGAGAATCACCATGGGTTTGGCATCTTTTTTTTGAAGGTTCTCTTATATCTTAAAATTTTTTCTACAGATGGTATGATACTTTTGTTTTTTTTGAAAGTGAGATTCTCAGACATTATACCCCATGTCCTTAAATTGGGGTTTTTTGCGTTCTATTGGGGACTGAAATTTTTTTTTTCTCCCCTTCAGTTTTTATTTCCTCGAGTTTTTGGGGGGTAATTGAAATTTTTTTTCATTGAACTTCATACTGTGTTCTTCAGCCCATTTAAAAAAATTTGGGTTTAAGTCCGCGAAATTTTTATCTCTTCGATGGATGACACTTGAAATTCAGGTATCATCAGCAAAAGGGGGACACGTGTGTGGCTTACATCTCTGTCTATGTCAGAAAGAGGAAGGGGGGAAAGGGTGGGGGGGTACAAACCGCCTCTGACTTTCTGTGTTTACTATTACTCTTTTTGTTCTATTTGTTCAGAAATTATAGATTCTTTTCCCCGTTATTTTCTGTTTTCTTTATCACGCATTTTGTTGCTATTTCCCTATCGCACTTGTACGTAGTTTTTAGAGGCGGGCGATCTCCAAAAACCCCGTGCCATGGGTTGTGCCCTTGGGGATCTAAGGGGTTTTGGGGGTCCCCGCTTTTTAAAACCCCTTTTTTAAAATTTTTTTTGATGTGGGACGTTAGTGGTATCGGTCTGAATTCTTTTCAATTGCTTCTGATCGGGGGGGTAAAAGGGGATGTCTGTTGCTTTTTGTGACTGGGGGGGTGACTCCTGTTTTTTTTGCTCCTCTCCAAGAATATTTGGACGTGAAAAGGGTTTTCCCTTTCAGTTCTTGATGAACAGGTTTTTTCCCAGTCGGGGCCTGCCCCAGAGTGCATGGCATGTTTTTATTATTTTCCCAAAAACCCTTTGGTTTAGGATATCAAATTCTTAATTAACCAAATTTTGAGTTTGGGCAAAAAAAAATTTTATTTTTTCTATTTCTCGTCCCAAACCTCCTTTCGTATTTCAAATATACTGGCCCTTTCAGCAGCTCTGATTCTTCGCCTTCGCCTGTAGGGGGGGTCTCTTTCTGGTTTAAACTTGTCTTTTTTTTTAAAAGGAAAGTAGTCCTTGACATACCTCGCCCCACAGGAATTCTCTTTTCAAGGTTAGTACCCCTGTTTTTGGATATCTTCCCAGTTTGTTTCACAAAACATGGTTGATTTGTCTCCTATATGTTTTTTCTATTGAAATTGAATTTTTGAATGCATCCTCATAACTTATCTCATTTTGCTGGTTTTGTAACCCCATTTGTTGTGATCTGAGTGTTTTTCTTTGATACTGTTATATTTCGTACCCCGGGCATCATTATTAGTGAAGATTAGTCAAGTGTGTTTTTTTCTATTGTTGGTTCCACTATTTACTGGCTTAAGGTGAATTTGTTGCAGAGATTTAATAGATCATATTTTGAATTTTTATCAGAGCTGCCTCCTAGGGTTATTTTTTGGCAAGAACATTTTTGCACTTCCTCCATTTTAGGTGTCTTAAATTGAAATCACTCGGAGCAAGATGTTTGGGGAGGAGTTTGGGAGTTTTTCCCAGACAGTGATCAATTTTCAAAAGCTGTTCCTTGAATTGTTGGGAAGTTGCATCTGGCGCTTGTATACAACCACAATGACAAGGTTTTGTTTTTTAATTTTTACGGGCCAAAACTTCAACTACATGATTTGTGGTGTTTAGTATCCAGTGCCCGTTGGCATCCTTTTCTCTTGGACTCTCTGGTTCACCCTTTTTAAACTGCGAACATGTCTTTAAATCATTTGTCTGACTCCTTACAGACTTGTTATTTCTCGTTTGCTTTCCCCCCCTCTTCAGTATTATTAACGGATTTGTACTGTCGTCTTTCTTCTGCTTTGGCTATGAAGTAGTTTCGGCTCAGACTTGATTTTTGTTCCTATGTCATTCTCAAATTATCCTTGCTTCTCTTTAAGCTCACCCTTGCACAAATCGTTTATGACTCTTTCGGTTACTTCTCTGTTTTATTCTGTACTTCGCTCTTTTATTTTTCACGCTCTTACCTTTTGCTTCTTTCCCCCCCTCCATGTGACTGAACCATTAATTACAACAAGGCATGGAAGTGCTCCTCTGCCCACCGACATTTTCCGGCTAGACAATGTATCGTCTCATTCGTTGACTTTCCTTCCAGTTACCTTCCCCCTGCCCGCATTCAGGAATGATCTTATTCCTTCAAAGTTTCCTCTTGGAAATCTGCTTTGTTTTTGTACAGTGGTGATGTGCGTTGCAGTGGTGGCCCCCGCCTCTTCACTGATCGCTACTAGGTCCTCTCTATCCTGCTCCATGAGCAGCTCTGTAAGTTTCCTGCCTCCACTACCTCACTTGCCAGACTATTCACTTCCTGACAACTCTGTGACTGAATAAATACTTCCTAACATCCCTTTGACTCATCTGAGTCTTTAACTTCAATTTTGACCCTTGTTTCTGTGTCCCATCTCTGGAACATCATGTCTCTGTCTTCCTAACCATCCTGTCCTACAGTGTCGTCAGGCCGATTTCCCTTTTAAACCCTTTTCTTCGTAGGACATTCCCTTATCTCTGGATAGCCTTGTTGCAAACCTTTGCACTTTCTCTAATTCTTGACGTGCTTGACCAGGTGTGGGTTCCAAACTGGTGCTGATGCGTTTGTGTGTGTGTGTGTGTGTGTGTGTGTGTGTGTGTGTGGGGCTCACCTATTTGCCCTACTAGTTCCACTCTCCCTGCTCCAAGAGCCTTATCGCACCTCCACTACTTCAGTCTCCAGATTGTTCCACTTCCTAACAACTCTATTGCAGAAATCTTCTTATTATCCCTATAACTCATCTGACTTGTTAACTTCTAGATGTGTCCCTTGTTCCTGTGTCCCATCTCTAAACATTCTGGCTCTGTCCACCATGTGTGAGCGCGGGTGGGTGGTTAAGAGGATGAAATGGGAAGGACGTGTGCTGAATCATAATGGCTTGTCGCTCTACTGAACCATTAAGGGGAAACCCTGTTGAGACATGTCAATAAAGTAAGATGCAGAGGTGCACATCTGAAATATATAATATGCCCCCCAGCACAAAATGTATACAAAACCTATGTAGACTCAGCATAATACAAACGACCTGAAAATATTGAATAAAATTATCTGCAAACGCAATTAAAAACTGATAGTTAAGTATTGCAAAGTTGACGTGAAGATAAATACAAGAACACTATACGATAAATTTAAAGAATATTAATGATAGACAACATATTCTTCCTTGTCCATTTGAATGTTAAACATAATCTACCTTACGTAGAGAAAAATGAATTAATGCATCTGTACGAAAATTACCTGTGACATGTAAACAAAGGACGACTGTCGGATAGATAGACTGAATGAATCCAAAGTTACATTCAACGCGTCACTCAAGTTTTGTGCTACGTTAAAATGATATTTTGGGGTTTGGGTTTTGCACCCTTATGGTGTTGGGAATTATTCGCGAATGCGTTTAACATATTTAAACCCATTCACAAACACAAGCATATATAAAATGGCGTCAGAAGAGTCACGAGATCGCCAAATAGAACGAAAGGAACACGTAAAGGACTTGCGAATAATTGTAAACTGACCTTTCTTTCAAAGAACATAATAAGACAAAGACCACAGAAGCTACCAGAGAATCAGTTAGAGGCACGTAATACATCCTCTACAAGATAAGGACAAACATAATCATTGGGTAAATTACAGACATAAAAGACAAGAAAATAGCAGCCCTTCTTTCTGACACCTTTCCTAATGAAGCCGTTAAAACGTATGGTACAGCCTTCTATCTCAAGTCTCACTGCCATATATGGGCAGTTACCTCCCATTATTTGTTTTTTTCTGGAGACTATACTATCAGTTCCTCTTTATAGCAGACTGTGTTGTTGAAAGTTCGCAATAAAGGTTCAAACGCATAACGATACCCAACAATGTTGAACACTTGGAATATAAAATCTCATCTACCATGACTGCATCTGACGACTAATAGACATAAGACTAGGGCGTGTATTATCGCACGGGTGGGCCATAAGGCTATATTTTAGTATTCTCTCCCGAGTCTTAAGGCTATACTCACACCCTAATCATGCGTTTAACAATTTGGCGTGACATAACTGCGGCCTCGCCCCGTCACCGCATCCCGCTCTAGGGGAAAACCGCCGGGAAATACATAATTGCTTCTAGGTTGACCACCACAGTACCTGGCTAGCAGTTACTGTGGTGGTAATTCTATGGTCATTTTATAACAACTTTTTCAAATGTAACGATCATTGGGCATGCAGACAATATACAGAACAAGCTAAATTTGGGGCATGGTTCTGTTAGAGAATTGGTTAATGGAGCTTGAAACCTTTCGACTACGAGGTTTTAAGGCTACATGCAACTTGTTCTCCATAAGCCAGAAAAACCCCAAACCTAAAGTAGGGATAAAAGTAACTTTTCGGCATATATAACTGAGATAAATAAACCTTATATTGTATATCCTTGCCAACAACGTTAAAAACAGGGTAGAGTTTTATCAATATCTGAAGTGTGGTCATTACACTTGTATATTCAGTAAATGACTTATTGCCCTTACTAGCTATAAGGTTAGGGTTTACTCGTTACCAGCTCGAGTCCCGTAGTTACTTTAAGAAAATTTTATTTTCCTTTGTCATCCCCCTTATGGAACTTTAAGATCAAGCGATGATAAATCCACATCGCCACTGTATGTGTATACTTCAAGAAGATATAACTGCAACTATACACTTTAAAAATTTATTACTAAACGAATTAATCCAGGCAATAAAAACAATTACATTAAAGATTCTATCACAATAATTAAATGTGGTTCAACTGCATTAGTGTAATCGAGGAAGATGTTAGAAACAGCATACCTAGCTGCCCAGGAGCGGAAGATCGACCCTTACAAACACAATGCGGTGAATATACAATGGAAGAAGGTATCGTTCAGTACCTCACAATACACACTCTGATGTGTCCTGGTCTCTCAGTCCTCCTAAAATCCGTAAGTGTATCCTGGTCTCTCGTACCTCCCAAAAAAAACCCCAAAAAGTATTCTGGTCTCTCATACCTCCCTTTTCCCTCCGTAAAATCCTGGTCTCTCAGTCCTACAAAACACACTCCGAAGGTTTT
>WNWK01026956.1:0-26808 GCA_009830355.1 Cherax destructor | reverse complement strand
CTAACTAAATCCTCACTTCTACGCTTGCCTACATCATTGCCTCCAGCACTAAGGCAGATAATAGGATTGATCCCATTACCGTTCATGATGTTGTCAAGCCGGCTAACAATATCCTCCATCCCAGCCCCAGGAAAGCAAACCCTCTGTCTCCTACTCCTATCCTTCAAGCAGAATGCCCTATCCATATACCTAACCTGGCTATCCCCAACAACAACAATGTTTTTACCTTCCTTGGTGTCGTTCGTCGTGACGTTCCCAGTAGTCGACTCACATTCATCGGGTAGCACGGAGAAGGCATTCGATGTTTCCACAACAGTTTCCACAGCAGTCTCTTTCTTCTTCATCGTTTCTAACTCTCCATTCGTTTTCTTGATCTTCAACTTCGTTCCATGAAGTCCGGCCACTGCCCAGGTTCCCTTCTTGACCTGAGGACTCACAACAGGAGGACTACTACGAATCCTCTTGTTTTCCTCCGTCAATCGCCGAATCTCAAGCTTCGCTACCCTCAATTCCTCCTTAAGCTGCTGGTAAAGTTGCTCAATGGACGGCATCTTGGTTCACTTCACAGGGCAAAAGTGGTTCAGTCCACAGAGAACCCTAGACACGTCCTCTCTGAGCTAAGTACAGATCACCTCTGAAGCTAAGTACGGATCACCTCTGAAGCTAAGTACAGATCACCTCTGAAGCTAAGTACAGATCACCTCTGAAGCTAAGTACAGATTCAAACAAAGGAGATATTAATAAAATACTGAGGATATCGAACCAAGTAAGAACCAGAAATAACGGATTTAAACTGGATAAATTTAGATTTAGAAAGGACATAGGCAAGTACTGGTTTTCGAACAGAGTTGTAGATGCGTGGAACAATCTTCCGAGTAGGGTGATAGAGGCTAGGACCTTGTGTGGCTTTAAAAAGAGATTGGACAAATATATGAGTGGGAGGGGCTGGGTTTGATTGGTGTCGTGAGTACGGGAGTAAATTCTTAGGTAGTTGTGGTTTTGATAAGGACCTGCCTTGTATGGGCCAGTAGGCCTTCTTCAGTGTTCCTCCATTCTTATGTTCTAATGAGCAGGGAAGACGGGACAGACGAAGAATAATACTGGAGAGGAGTGTTCTAAGGTGATAGTGGGATGGTTCACAAAGTTCCATTTTGCATTCCTTAAGAACCCTTGCAAAAAATTCATCAGGACCCGGTGATTTATTTTGTTTCAGTCGGTCTACTTGTTTCATAACCATTTCGCTAGTGACTGTGATATTACATAATTTATCTTCTTCAGGGCCACTATAAAAATTAATTACTGGGTTATTATTAGTGTCTTTCTGTGTGAAAACCGAGAGAAAATAATTATTAAAAATAGAGCACATATCATTCTCCTTGTCAGTAAGATGCCCAGAGTTATTTATAAGGGAACCTATCTTATCCCTAACTTTTGTTCTATAAACCTGGAAAAAACCTTTTAGGGTTAGTTTTTGAATCCCTAGTAACTTTAATTTCATAGTCCCGTTTAGCTTTTCTTATACCCTTTTTAACGTCCCTCTTAATGTCAGTATACTGATTTATAAGATGACCCTCACCTCTATTTATGCGCCTATAAATTCTTTTCTTCTGCCCTAAAAGATATTTGAGCCTATTATTCATCCATTTTGGGTCATTTCTACAGTAGGCCTACTGCAGTGTTCCTGCCTTACATGTTCCAGTAGGCCTACTGCAGTTTTCCTGCCTTTCATGTGCCAGTAGGCTTACTGCAGTGTTCCTTCTTTCTTATGTTTTATACCCTTATTATACACAACATAACCATCGTGTGGGTGGTAGTCAAAAGAGAACAGAGACACATAACTTAGGTTTAAGGTTCATTGAAAACTCTGTATATCGAGTATACTTTATTGAGATATACTTCCAGTGTATACCTATACACTGCAATAATGTGCATAACTTACAGTATGCTTGACAACATCATGAACGGTAATGGGATCAATCCTATTATCTGCCTCAGTGCTGGAGGCAATGATGTAGGCAAGCGTAGAAGTGAGGATTTAGTTAGAAGGTACAGGACAGCAATAGACATAATTAGGAAGAAGGGGGGGCGCCCTGTTATATGTGGCATTTTGCCAAGAAGGGGTGTTGGAAATGAATGGCTGTCCAGAGCGATTGGTATAAATTGCTGGCTGGACAAACACTGTAAGGATAATGCAGTCCCATTCATTGACAACTGGGACCACTTCTATGGCCGAAATGACATGTATGCCAGAGATGGGGTTCACTTAACCAGGGCAGGTGTAGAATTTCTCTCTAGCTCAGTTGAGGATGTTGTTAGGGCTTTAAACTAGGATTAGCTAGAGGTATGGGTTTAGGAATGGTGAATAATGAGGGTCAAAATATTTAAGAGAAACATCAGAAATGGAGGTGGGGGTTGGCACTGTATGTCTGGGAGAGTGTCTGGGCAGAATTTTCAAAGGGCCATCAAGAATTAATTTTAGGTGTGATATACCGTCGCCCAAACTTGGTTAGGACCCCAGGGAGACTACTTTGAGAGGAAACTGTTAAAGTCACAAGGCACGATAACGTATTAATTCAAGGTTAACTTTAGCCAGATTGATTGGAATTCCTTGACTGGGAATTTAGAGTTTAAAGACTTCTTAGAAGTAGTTCAGGATTGTTTTTCTAAAGCAGTTTGTTTCAGAACCTACAAGAGGAAATAACCTGCTTGACTTGGTTCTGGCAACAAGGAAACCCTTGATAATAATTTAGAAATTACAGAGAACTTGGCGCAAGCGACCACAAATCAATTGATTTGTGGTCGCTTGCTTTAGCACTGAATGGACTTATGATAGTAGGAATAATTCAGTAATGGTCCCAGATTTTCGCGTAGCAGATTACACAGGGCTTAGAGAACACATATCATCCGTGGACTGGGACAACGAAGTTTTCTAAACATTAGGGGCCGTTCCTGCCTAATTAATTTGCTTTCTTCAGTAAAGCTTTAGAGGCTGATGATCACCAGATACTGTTAAGGAAAGTGGCAGCTCATGGCATTGAGGGAAAAGTACTGTCATGGATAGAATCATGGCTCACCAACAGGAAGCAGAGAGTGTGCATTAATGGGGTAAAATCTGAGTGGGAATCTGTAACAAGTGGCGTTCCACAGGGATCAGTTTCAGGCCCATTCTTGTTTACAATATATATCAACGACTTTGACGAGGGAATTACAAGTGAAATGAGCAAATTTGCTGATGACACGAAGATAGGTAGGATAATTGATTCAGAGGAAGATGTCACTGAACTTCAGGAGGATTTAAACAAACTTATGTCGTGATCAGATAAGTGGCAGATGCAGTTCAGTGTAGATAAATGCAAAGTTCTGAAGCTCTGGGACTAGTCTTGTTGCAAACCATTGCACTTTCTCTAATTTCGCGAAGTGTTTGACAAGGTGTGGGTTCCATATTGGTGCTGCATACTCCAATATGGGCCTGACATACACGGTGTACAATGTCGTGAATGTTCTCGTTCTCCTGGTCCTGTCCTCGTTCTCCTGGTCCTGTCTTATTGTTCTCGTTCTCCTGGTCCTGTCCTCATATTCTCGTTCTCCTGGTCCTGTCCTCTTGTTCTCGTTCTACTGGCTTTGTCATTCTGTTCTCGTTCTCCGGGTCCTGTACTCACCTATTTGTGGTTGCAGGGGTCGAGTCATAGCTCCTGGCCCCACCTCTTCACTGATTGCTAAAAGGTCCTCTCTCTCCCTGCTCCATGAGCTTTATCAAACCTCGTATTAAAACTATGTATGGTTCCTGCCTCAACTACGTCACTATCTAGGCTATTCCACTTCCTGGTACTGTCCTCCTGTTCTCGTTCTCCTGGCTTTGTACTCCTGTTCTCGTTCTCCTGGCTCTGTCCTCCTGTTCTCATTCTCCTGGCTCTGTCCTCCTGTTCTCGTTCTCCTGGCTCTGTCCTCCTGTTCTCGTTCATCTGGCTCTGTTCTCCTGTATGCGTTCTCCTGGCTCTGTTCTCCTGTTCTCGTTCTCCTGGTCCTGTCCTCCTTTTCTCGTTTTCCTGGCTTTGCACTCCTGTTCTCGTTCAACTGGCTCTGTCCTCCTGTTCTCGTTCTCCTTGCTCTGTACTCCGGTTCTCGTTCTCCTGGTCCTGTTCTCGTTCTCCTGGTCCTGTCCTCCTGTTCTCGTTCTCCTGGCTCTGTCCTCCTGTTCTCGTTCTCCTGGCTCTGTCCTCCTGTTCTGTTCTCCTTGCTATTCTCTGTTCTGTTTCCTGTTCTGTTCTCCTGTCTATGTCCTCTGTTCTTTCTCTGGCCTGTCCTCCTGTTCTGTTCTCTGTGTCCTCCTGTTCTTTCTCCTGGTCTGTCTCCTGTTTCTTCCTGCACTTCCTCAGTTCTTTCTCTTCTGCTCTGTCTCCTGTTCTCGTTCTCCTGGTCTGTCCTCCTGTTCTCGTTCTCCTGCTCTGTCCTCTGTTCTCGTTCTTGCTCTGTCTCCTGTTCTCGTTCTCTGTCTCTGTCCTCTTCTTCTTCTCCTGTTTTGTCTCTGTTGCTCCTGTTCTTTTCTTCCTGTCCTTTTGTTCTTGTTCTCCTGTTCTGTTTCTGTTGTCCTTCTTCTGGTCTTCCTTCTGTTCTCTGGCTCGTCCTGTTCTTTCTGTTCACGTTTGTCTCTGGTCGTTCTTTTGTTCTCCTGTTCTGTCTCTGCTTTCTGCTGTTCTCGTTTCCTGGTCTGTCCTCTGTTCTTCCTGGTCTGTCTCTGGTTCTGTCCTTCTGTTCTCGTTCTCCTGGTCTGTCCTCTGTTCTGTTCTCTGGTCTGTCCTCTGTTCTCGTTCTCCTGTTGTCCTCTGTTCTTCTGTTCTTGTCCCTGTTCTCTGTTCTCTCTGGCTCTGTCCTCCTGTTCTGTTCTCCTGGCTCTGTCCTCCTGTTCTCGTTCTCTGGCTCTGTCCTCTGTTCTTCTCTGGTTTCCTCTGTTCTTTCTCTTGTTCTTTCTGTTCTCCTGCTCTGTTCTCCTGTTCTGTTCTCCTGCTCCTCCTCTGTTCTGCCTGTGTCCTGTCTGTCTCTGTTCTGTCTTCTTTGTTCCTGTCTGTCTCTGTCTCTGCCCTGTTGTCCTCCTGTTCTTTCTCTGCTTGTCCTCCTGTTCTTCTCTGGTCTGTCCTCTGTTCGTTTCTGGTTCTCCTGTTCTGTTGTCTGTTCTGTCCTGCTGTCTTTCTCTGTCTCTCTGTCCTTTCCCGTCTCTGTTGTCTGTCCGTCGTTTGTTCTCTTCTGCTTCTTTTGTTCCTTCTTTCGCTGTCTCCTGTGTCTTGTTCCCTTCTTCTTCTGTTTCTTCTTCTTCTTTCTCTTCTGTTGTCCTGTTCTTTCTCTGGTCTCCTCGTTTTTTCCTGTTTCCTGCTTGTCTTTCTGTCCTCCTTTTTCCTGCTTCTCGTCTTCTGTCTTCTTTCGTTCTTGTTTCTCCTGGTCTGTTTTGTTCTCTGTTGTTTTTCGCTCTTTTCTCTGTGTCCTTCTTTCTGTGTTCGTCTTCCTGTCTGTCTCCTGTTCCTGTTCGTCTTCTTTCTGGCTTTCGTCTCTGTCTCTTCCGTCGCTTTTTTTTGTTCTCTGTTGTCTCTGTCTCTGTTTCTTGTCCTGTCTGTTGTTTGTTCTGTCTGTCTCGTTGTTCGTCGTCTCGCTTCTCTGTTCTGTTGGTCTGTCCTCTTCTGTCCTCTGCTCTGTCCTCCTGTTCTTTTTTTTTTTTGTTTTCTTCTTCCTGGTTTCCTGTTTTTCTCTTTCTTCTGTCCTTTTTCTGTCTGTTCTTCTTGTCTTTTCTGTTCTGTGTCTGTTCTCTTCTCCTGGTGTCCTCTGTTCTGTTTCCTGGTTCTGCTTTGCTTCCTGTTCGTTCTGGCCTGTCTCTGTTCGTTCTGGTGTCCGTTCTTTGTTCCTGTCCGTCCTGTTCTCTTTCTGTCCTCCGTTTTTCTCGGCTTTCTCTGTTTGTTCTGGTCTGTCCTTTGTTTCCTGTGTCCTTTTTGTCTCGTCTGTCTGTCTCTGTTCTTGCCGTCCTTTCTGTTCCTTTTCTTGCTCTGGTTTTCTCTTGTCTTTTGTTGTCCTCCGTTCTGTTCTTGTCCTTTTGTCCTGTCTCCTGTTCTCTTTCCTGGTCTTCTCTGTTCTTTTCTGGCTGTCCTTCCTGTCTTTTGTTCTCTGGTTCCTCCTGTCTTTCCTGGTCTCCTCCTTTCGTCTGTCTGTCCTCCTGTTCTCGTTCTCTGGTCTCTGTCCTCTGTTCTCTTCTCCTGGTCCTTTCCTGTTCTGTTCTCCTGGTCTGTCCTCCGTTCTTCCTGGTCTGTCCTCCTGTTCCTGTCTCTGTCTCTCTTCTTCTGTTCTGCTCTTTTCTTCTGGTTCTTTGTTCTGTTCTCCTGGTCTGTTCTGTTCTCCTGGCTCTGTCCTCTGTTCTGCTCCTTCTGTCTGTTCTCCTGTCTCGTTTCTGTTCTCGTTTCTCCTTGTCTGTCTTCCTGTTCTCGTTCTCCTGCTGTCCTCCTGTTCTGTTCTCCTGGCCTGTCCTCCTGTTCTTTCTCCTGTCTGTCTTCTTTCCACTGTCCTGTCTCGTTCTCTGTCTGTCCCTGTTCGTTTCTTGCTCTGCTCTGTCTCTGTTCTGTTCTGTTCCTTATCTTTCTTCTGTCTGCTCCTGTCTGTTCTCCTGGTCTGTCCTCTGTTCTTTCCCTGGTCTGTCCCTTTTCCCTGTTCTATCTGCCTGTTCTCCTGTCTGTCTCTCCTTGTCGTTCTCCTGTCTGTCTCCTGTTTCTTCCTGTTTCCTCCTGTTCTCCTGCCTGTCCTCCTGTTTTTCTCTCTGGCTCTGTTCTCTGTTCTTTCTTTCTCTGTTCTCTGTCTTCTCTGTCTCTCTGTTCTCTTCTTCCTGTCCTCCTGTCTCCGTTTGTCCTCCTGGCTTTTCCTGTCTGTTCTCTGTTGTCCTCTGTTCTCTTCCTTGCTGTCTCCTTCTTTCTCCTGGTCTGTCCTCTGTTCTCGTTCCTGTTCTGTTCTTCTTTCTTCTCTCCTATTTCTCTTTCTTGTTCTCCGTTCTGTCCTCTCTGTTCTCGTTATCCTGGCTTTGTCCTCCTGTTCTCGTTGTATTGGCTCTATCCTCCTGTTCTTTTTCTCCTGGCTCTGTCCTCCTGTTCTCGTTCTCCTGGTCTTGTCCTATCGTGTAAACACTGGCTTCGCTTCCCTCACGCTTGTGTTCTAGTTAAGAGTCCAAGTCGTTATAACTTTCATTTCCATATGTGTTGGTTATTTGTGTATTTGTATGGTTCTTGTGCATGATCAGGGTGAGTGTATATGTATGGGTCTTGTGGATGATCAGGGTGAGTGTATATGTATGGCTCTTGTGCATGATCAGGGTGAGTGTATTTGTATGGTTCTTGTGCATGATCAGGGTGAGTGTTAATGTTTGGTTCTTGTGCATGATCAGGGTGAGTGTATTTGTATGGTTCTTGTGCATGATCAGGGTGAGTGTATATGTATGGTTCTTGTGCATGATCAGGGTGAGTGTATTTGTATGGTTCTTGTGCATGATCAGGGTGAGTGTTAATGTTTGGTTCTTGTGCATGATCAGGGTGAGTGTATATGTATGGGTCTTGTGCATGATCAGGGTGAGTGTATATGTATGGGTCTTGTGGATGATCAGGGTGAGTGTATATGTATGGGTCTTGTGGATGATCAGGGTGAGTGTATATGTATGGTTCTTGTGGATGATCAGGGTGAGTGTATATGTATGGCTCTTGTGCATGATCAGGGTGAGTGTATATGTATGGGTCTTGTGGATGATCAGGGTGAGTGTATATGTATGGGTCTTGTGGATGATCAGGGTGAGTGTATATGTATGGTTCTTGTGGATGATCAGGGTGAGTGTATTTGTATGGTTCTTGTGCATGATCAGGGTGAGTGTTAATGTTTGGTTCTTGTGCATGATCAGGGTGAGTGTATTTGTATGGTTCTTGTGCATGATCAGGGTGAGTGTATATGTATGGTTCTTGTGCATGATCAGGGTGAGTGTATTTGTATGGTTCTTGTGCATGATCAGGGTGAGTGTTAATGTTTGGTTCTTGTGCATGATCAGGGTGAGTGTATTTGTATGGTTCTTGTGCATGATCAGGGTGAGTGTATATGTATGGTTCTTGTGCATGATCAGGGTGAGTGTATTTGTATGGTTCTTGTGCATGATCAGGGTGAGTGTTAATGTTTGGTTCTTGTGCATGATCAGGGTGAGTGTATATGTATGGGTCTTGTGCATGATCAGGGTGAGTGTATATGTATGGGTCTTGTGGATGATCAGGGTGAGTGTATATGTATGGGTCTTGTGGATGATCAGGGTGAGTGTATATGTATGGTTCTTGTGGATGATCAGGGTGAGTGTATATGTATGGTTCTTGTGCATGATCAGGGTGAGTGTATATGTATGGTTCTTGTGCATGATCAGGGTGAGTGTATATGTATGGTTCTTGTGCATGATCAGGGTGAGTGTTAATGTTTGGTTCTTGTGGATGATCAGGGTGAGTGTATATGTATGGTTCTTGTGGATGATCAGGGTGAGTGTATATGTATGGTTCTTGTGCATGATCAGGGTGAGTGTTAATGTTTGGTTCTTGTGGATGATCAGGGTGAACTTAGATCATGTCTTCAGCATTTAGAGCACCTTGCTCAATGTTGATGTCTCATATAAGGATGAAATATCCAGAGGCATGTCGTGACTTGCCTTACAGTTCACACCTTACGACGGTGTGTTTACCTGTGAAGCCACACGGGCAGCACATCTAAAATTAATTCGAGATATGTCTATGGGCACGTTGGTGAAATTATTCAGAGTTTCTGTCAGATTTTCCTGTCCTTGACGAGCTTCAAGGTTGTGGACAGGATCTTCAATCTCTATAACAGAGGTTCTTAAGCAGGGGTATTCTTACCCCTTGGGGGTATGGGAACCAAATAAGGGGGATATAGGACTCAATCTGTGAACAATTTAAAAAAATGGAAAAAAAAATATCAATTTAATGAAAATTTATTTACACTGTAACAATGGTTCCAAGCGAAGCACTAGTAGGTTACAATACTACCTGCCAGGAGTGGAGCTATGCTCCATGTGTCTGTCAGGAGTGGAGACATGCTCAATTTGTCTGTCAGGAGTGGAGACATGCTCCATGTGTCTGTCAGGAGTGGAGACATGCTCCATGTGTCTGTCAGGAGTGGAGACATGCTCAATGTTTCTGTCAGGAGTGGAGACATGCTCAATGTGTCTGTCAGGAGTGGAGACATGCTCAATGTGTCTGTCAGGAGTGGAGCCATGCTCAATGTGTCTGTCAGGAGTGGAGACATGCTCAATGTGTCTGTCAGGAGTGGAGACATGCTCAATGTGTCTGTCAGGAGTGGAGACATGCTCAATGTGTCTGTCAGGAGTGGAGACATGCTCAATGTGTCTGTCAGGAGTGGAGACATGCTCAATGTGTCTGTCAGGAGTGGAGACATGCTCCATGTGTCTGCCAGGAGTGGAGCCATGCTCAATGTGTCTGTCAGGAGTGGAGCCATGCTCAATGTGTCTGTCAGGAGTGGAGCCATGCTCCATGTGTCTGTCAGGAGTGGAGCCATGCTCAATGTGTCTGTCAGGAGTGGAGACATGCTCAATGTGTCTGTCAGGAGTGGAGACATGCTCCATGTGTCTGCCAGGAGTGGAGACATGCTCAATTTGTCTGTCAGGAGTGGAGACATGCTCCATGTGTCTGCCAGGAGTGGAGACATGCTCAATGTGTCTGTCAGGAGTGGAGACATGCTCAATGTGTCTGTCAGGAGTGGAGACATGCTCCATGTGTCTGCCAGGAGTGGAGACATGCTCCATGTGTCTGCCAGGAGTGGAGCCATGCTCAATGTGTCTGTCAGGAGTGGAGCCATGCTCAATGTGTCTGTCAGGAGTGGAGCCATGCTCAATGTGTCTGTCAGGAGTGGAGACATGCTCAATGTGTCTGTCAGGAGTGGAGACATGCTCCATGTGTCTGCCAGGAGTGGAGACATGCTCAATGTGTCTGTCAGGAGTGGAGACATGCTCCATGTGTCTGCCAGGAGTGGAGACATGCTCCATGTGTCTGCCAGGAGTTTCTCATTATACCATCATTGATATTAAGAAGGTAAATGTTGTGACCTCATGACCACAAGAATGTTTTGACCTCATGACCACAGGAATGTTGTGACCTCATGACCACAGGAATGTTGTGACCTTATGACCACAGGAATGTTGTGACCTTATGACCACAGGAATGTTGTGACCTTATGACCACAGGAATGTTGTGACCTCATGACCACAGGAATGTTGTGACCACCACAGGAATGTTGTGACCTCATGACCACAGGAATGTTGTGACCTCATGACCACAGGAATGTTGTGACCTCAGGACCACAGGAATTTTGTGACCTCATGACCACAGGAATGTTGTGACCTCATGACCACAGGAATGTTGTGACCTCATGACCACAGGAATATTGTGACCTCATGACCACAGGAATGTTGTGACCTTATGACCACAGGAATGGTGTGACCTCAGGACCACAGGAATGTTGTGACCTCATGACCACAGGAATGTTGTGACCTTGTTGCGATCCCTGAACAAGATAATTGGGTCAAATGGTTGACGGACCATTTGGGTACTGCACGGCTGCAGCACCCGGTGTGACATCACCATAGTTTATGTCAGGGGGTGGAACCTGACATAAAGGCAGTATGATCCACGACTTGGGAAGAACGTGGTTTTCCAACTTGGTCCACTACTGCAGTATGGTTTGAGCTGTGGATGGCATCAGTGATTGTATCCAGCTTGCCATACTTAACTCAGTCTCCTTCCCAGCTTTTATGGACGCACGACATTACATTATGGCTCATGTGAATGTCATTGAGTCTTGTGACCCTGTTCAAAAGGAAATTACAGCGATGGCGTTATGACACAGAGAAAAGTGTTTGAGAAGAAAGAGTGTTATGACAAAGAGGAAAGGGTGTCTTGTGTGACACGGTAGAGAAGGTGTGTCAGGTGACACGGAGGGCGTCCTGTGACAGAGAAGTGTCGTGTGACACTGTGAGAAAGTGTCATAACACAGAGACAAGGGTGTCTGCGGACACAGAGACGTTAGTGTGTCATGACGACAGGAAAGGTAGTGTCATATGACACGTTGTTGGTGGGGTCATGACAACGTGAGTTGTCACTGAGTTGTGGTGTCTGGTGTGACACTGATATGTTATTGTGTCTGGTGTGACACTGATATGTTGTTGTGTCTGGTGTGACACTGATATGTTGTTGTGTCTGGTGTGACACTGATATGTTGTGGTGTCTGGTGTGACACTGATATGTTGTGGTGTCTGGTGTGACACTAATATGTTGTTGTGTCTGGTGTGACACTGATATGTTGTTGTGTCTGGTGTGACACTGATATGTTGTAGTGTCTGGTGTGACACTGATATGTTGTTGTGTCTGGTGTGACACTGATATGTTGTTGTGTCTGGTGTGACACTGATATGTTGTTGTGTCTGGTGTGACACTGATATGTTGTTGTGTCTGGTGTGACACTGATATGTTGTTGTGTCTGGTGTGACACTGATATGTTGTTGTGTCTGGTGTGACACTGATATGTTGTTGTGTCTGGTGTGACACTGATATGTTGTTGTGTCTGGTGTGACACTGATATGTTGTGGTGTCTGGTGTAACACTGAGTGTCTTGGTCTCATATGTCGTGTGGCATTTAAAGTCTAGTCATGCAAATTTAACAATGCACATTGTTTAACTGACAGTACAAATATTATGCTTATGTACAAAGATCATGCTTTTTATATTTTATATGTACAGAGAGTACTATTCTATATATAACATTTTACGAGTAAAGAAATATATATATTTATAAGATAATGTGTCTATTTATTATTATACCCCTGACAAAAACCCTTTATTTTATTACGGTATTGCATTTTTGGTTATGAGAGCAGATTCCCTTAGAATAACAGGCCGAGTAATCGGATTTGCCATAGCTCTCGTAACTAATATTGTAATATTGTAATAGACCTCATGACCACAGGAATGTTGTGACCTCATGACCACAGGAATGTTGTGACCTCATGACCACAGGAATGTTGTGACCTCATGACCACAAGAATGTGGTGACCTCATGACCATAGGAATGTTGTGACCTTATGACCACAGGAATGTTGTGACCTCATGACCACAGGAATGTTGTGACCTCAGGACCACAGGAATGTTGTGACCTCATGACCAAAGGAAAGTTGTGACCTCATGACCACAGGAATGTTGTGACCTCATGACCACAGGAATGTTGTGACCTCATGACCACAGGAATGTTGTGACCTCATGACCACAGGAATATTGTGACCTCATGACCACAGGAATGTTGTGACCTTATGACCACAGGAATGTTGTGACCTCATGACCACAGGAATGTTGTGACCTTATGACCACAGGAATGTTGTGACCTCATGACCACAGGAATGTTGTGACCTCAGGACCACAGGAATGTTGTGACCTCATGACCAAAGGAAAGTTGTGACCTCATGACCAAAGGAAAGTTGTGACCTCATGACCACAGGAATGTTGTGACCTCATGACCACAGGAATGTTGTGACCTCATGACCACAGGAATATTGTGACCTCATGACCACAGGAATGTTGTGACCTTATGACCACAGGAATGTTGTGACCTCATGACCACAGGAATGTTGTGACCTCATGACCACAGGATTGTTGTGACCTCAGGACCACAGGAATGTTGTGACCTCATGACCAAAGGAAAGTTGTGACCTCATGACCACAGGAATGTTGTGACCTCATGACCACAGGAATGTTGTGACCTCATGACCACAGGAATGTTGTGACCTCATGACCACAGGAATATTGTGACCTCATGACCACAGGAATGTTGTGACCTTATGACCACAGGAATGTTGTGACCTCATGACCACAGGAATGTTGTGACCTCATGACCACTGGAATGTTGTGACCTCATTACATCAGGAATGTTGTGACCTCATGACCACAGGAATGTTGTGACCTCATGACCACAGGAATGCTGTGACCTCATGACCAATGGAATGTTGTGACCTTATGACCACGAGAATGTTGTGACCTCATGACCACTGGAATGTTGTGACCTCATTACCTCAGGAATGTTGTGACCTCATGACCACAGAAATGTTGTGACCTCATGACCACAGGAATGTTGTGACCTCATGACCACAAGAATGTGGTGACCTCATGACCATAGGAATGTTGTGACCTCATAACCATAGGAATGTTGTGACCTCATGCTACAACACAAACTGTCAGACACAACATTTAAAGGTCACCAGAAGGTACAGATCCCATAAACATTGGCAAACAATCATGGTAGTTGTATCCACCATGGTAGTTGTACCCACCATGGTAGTTGTACCCACCATGGTAGTTGTACCCATAATGGTAGTTGTACCCACCATGGTAGTTGTACCCACCATGGTAGTTGTACTCACAATGGTAGTTGTACCCACCATGGTAGTTGTACCCACCATGGTAGTTGTACCCATTATGGTAGTTGTACCCACAATGGTAGTTGTACCCACCATGGTAGTTGTACCCACCATGGTAGTTGTACCACCATGGTAGTTATACCCACCATGGTAGTTATACCCACCATGGTAGTTGTACCCACTATGGTAGTTATACCCACCATGGTAGTTATACCCACCATGGTAGTTGTACCCACCATGGTAGTTATACCCACCATGGTAGTTATACCCACCATGGTAGTTATACCCACCATGGTAGTTGTACCCACCATGGTAGGTATACCCACCATGGCAGTTATACCCACCATGGTAGTTATACCCACCATGGTAGTTGTACCCACCATGGTAGTTGTACCCACCATGGTAGGTATACCCACCATGGCAGTTATACCCACCATGGTAGTTATACCCACCATGGTAGTTGTACCCACCATGGTAGTTGTACCCACCATGGTAGGTATACCCACCATGGCAGTTATACCCACCATGGTAGTTATACCCACCATGGTAGTTGTACCCACCATGGCAGTTATACCCACCATGGCAGTTATACCCACCATGGTAGTTATACCCACCATGGTAGTTGTACCCACCATGGTAGTTGTACCCACCATGGTAGTTGTACCCACCCAATAGTGAAAGGAAGAAGAAACCTGCAGCAAATGACACAAACACTACACCACCTCTCATCACTACTGGAGTTGAGGCACAGTTAGTGACCCCCACTCCAGAACAACAGATATTATCACTACTGGAGTTGAGGCACAGTGACCCCCACTCCAGAACAACAGATATTATCACTACTGGAGTGGAGGCACAGTGACCCCCACTCCAGAACAACAGATATTATCACTACTGGAGTGGAGGCACAGTGACCCCCACTCCAGAACAACAGATATTATCACTACTGGAGTGGAGGCACAGTGACCCCCACTCCAGAACAACAGATATTATCACTACTGGAGTGGAGGCACAGTGACCCCCACTCCAGAACAACAGATATTATCACTACTGGAGTGGAGGCACAGTTAGTGACCCCCACTCCAGAACAACAGATATTATCACTACTGGAGTGGAGGCACAGTGACCCTCACTCCAGAACAACAGATATTATCACTACTGGAGTGGAGGCACAGTGACCCCCACTCCAGAACAACAGATATTATCACTACTGGAGTGGAGGCACAGTTAGTGACCCCCACTCCAGAACAACAGATATTATCACTACTGGAGTGGAGGCACAGTGACCCCCACTCCAGAACAACAGATATTATCACTACTGGAGTGGAGGCACAGTGACCCCCACTCCAGAACAACAGATATTATCACTACTGGAGTGGAGGCACAGTTAGTGACCCCACTCCAGAACAACAGATATTATCACTACTGGAGTGGAGGCACAGTGACCCCACTCCAGAACAACAGATATTATCACTACTGGAGTGGAGGCACAGTGACCCCACTCCAGAACAACAGATATTATCACTACTGGAGTGGAGGCACAGTGACCCCACTCCAGAACAACAGATATTATCACTACTGGAGTGGAGGCACAGTGACCCCACTCCAGAACAACAGATATTATCACTACTGGAGTGGAGGCACAGTTAGTGACCCCACTCCAGAACAACAGATATTATCACTACTGGAGTGGAGGCACAGTGACCCCACTCCAGAACAACAGATATTATCACTACTGGAGTGGAGGCACAGTTAGTGACCCCACTCCAGAACAACAGATATTATCACTACTGGAGTGGAGGCACAGTGACCCCACTCCAGAACAACAGATATTATCACTACTGGAGTGGAGGCACAGTGACCCCCACTCCAGAACAACAGATATTATCACTACTGGAGTGGAGGCACAGTTAGTGACCCCCACTCCAGAACAACAGATATTATCACTACTGGAGTGGAGGCACAGTGACCCCCACTCCAGAACAACAGATATTATCACTACTGGAGTGGAGGCACAGTTAGTGACCCCCACTCCAGAACAACAGATATTATCACTACTGGAGTGGAGGCACAGTGACCCCCACTCCAGAACAACAGATATTATCACTACTGGAGTGGAGGCACAGGTAGTGACCCCCACTCCAGAACAACAGATATTATCACTACTGGAGTGGAGGCACAGGTAGTGACCCCCACTCCAGAACAACAGATATTATCACTACTGGAGTGGAGGCACAGTGACCCCCACTCCAGAACAACAGGTATTAGTGTCAGTAAGTAAAGCCCCCTACATACCATCAATACATCATTTGTATTTACAAATATACAGGATCAAAAGCCATCAACCAACAACAAAATACCTTTCATCAGCTGACTCCTCACAGAATCAACTACAATGTTTACAACTTTCACACAAGTGAGGGAATTCCCGGCGAGGGTTGAAAAATTGGAAGTGTTTCTTTACACCAGTTGTCTATGTTCACCCATTAGTAAAATGGGCATCCTGGGTGTTAGTGGACTGGTATGGGTTGCATCCTGGGTGTTAGTGGACTGGTGTGTGTCGCATCCTGGATGTTAGTGGACTGGTGTGTGTCGCATCCTGGATGTTAGTGGACTGGTGTGGGTCGCATCCTGGGTGTTAGTGGACTGGTGTGGGTCGCATCCTGGGTGTTAGTGGACTGGTGTGTGTCGCATCCTGGGTGTTAGTGGACTGGTGTGTGTCGCATCCTGGGTGTTAGTGGACTGGTGTGTGTCGCATCCTGGGTGTTAGTGGACTGGGGTGTGTCGCATCCTGGGTGTTAGCGGACTGGTGGTGTCGCATCCTGGGTGTTAGTGGACTGGTGTGTGTCGCATCCTGGGTGTCAGTGGACTGGATGGGTTGCATCCTGGGTGTTAGTGGACTGGTTGTGTCGCATCCTGGGTGTTAGCGGACTGGTGTGTGTCGCATCCTGGGTGTTAGTGGACTGGTATGGTCGCATCCTGGGTGTTAGTGGACTGGTGTGTGTCGCATCCTGGGTGTTAGTGGACTGGTGTGTGTCGCATCCTGGGTGTTAGTGGACTGGTGTGTGTCGCATCCTGGGTGTTAGTGGACTGGTGTGTGTCGCATCCTGGGTGTTAGTGGACTGGTGTGTGTCGCATCCTGGGTGTTAGTGGACTTGTGTGGGTCGCATCCTGGGTGTTAGTGGACTGGTGTGTGTCGCATCCTGGGTGTTAGTGGACTGGTGTGTGTCGCATCCTGGGTGTTAGTGGACTGGTGTGTGTCGCATTCTGGGTGTTAGTGGACTGGTGTGTGTCGCATCCTGGGTGTTAGTGGACTGGTGTGTGTCGCATCCTGGGTGTTAGTGGACTGGTGTGTGTCGCATCCTGGGTGTTAGTGGACTGGTGTGTGTCGCATCCTGGGTGTTAGTGGACTGGTGTGTGTCGCATCCTGGGTGTTAGTGGACTGGTGTGTGTCGCATCCTGGGTGTTAGTGGACTTGTGTGGGTCGCATCCTGGGTGTTAGTGGACTGGTGTGTCGCATCCTGGGTGTTAGTGGACTGGTGTGTGTCGCATCCTGGGTGTTAGTGGACTGGTGTGTGTCGCATCCTGGGTGTTAGTGGACTGGTGTGTGTCGCATTCTGGGTGTTAGTGGACTGGTGTGTGTCGCATCCTGGGTGTTAGTGGACTGGTGTGTGTCGCATCCTGGGTGTTAGTGGACTGGTGTGTGTCGCATCCTGGGTGTTAGTGGACTGGTGTGTGTCGCATCCTGGGTGTTAGTGGACTGGTGTGTGTCGCATCCTGGGTGTTAGTGGACTGGTGTGTGTCGCATCCTGGGTGTTAGTGGACTGGTGTGTGTCGCATCCTGGGTGTTAGTGGACTGGTGTGTGTCGCATCCTGGGTGTTAGTGGACTGGTGTGTGTCGCATCCTGGGTGTTAGTGGACTGGTGTGGGTCGCATCCTGGGACAAAACTGACCTAATTTGCGGGAAATGCTCTACATAAGAAGCGGTGCGGTTTCTATATAGTAGTATGTCATGTACTTGTAGAAATAAAGATATTATTATTATTATATAAATGGGCTTTTAGTAGATCAGTCTCCGAGGAAGTGTTACAGAGTGTCACCGCCAGCACTGCCATCTAGCGGGCCACTGTAAGATGATCATCTAACATCATGATCATCTTTCAGGATGATCATCTTACAGGATGATCATCTTACAGGATGATCATCTTACAGCATGATCATCTTACAGGATGATCATCTTTCAGCATGATCATCTTACAGGATGATCATCTTTCAGCATGATCATCTTACAGCATGATCATCTTACAGGATGATCATCTTACAGGATGATCATCTTACAGGATGATCATCTTACAGGATGATCATCTTACAGGATGATCATCTTACAGGATGACCATCTTACAGGATGATCATCTTACAGGATGACCATCTTACAGGATGACCATCTTAAAGGATGATCATCTTACAGGATGACCATCTTACAGGATGATCATCTTACAGGATGACCATCTTACAGGATGACCATCTTACAGGATGATCATCTTACAGGATGATCATCTTACAGGATGACCATCTTACAGGATGACCATCTTAAAGGATGATCATCTTACAGGATGACCATCTTAAAGGATGATCATCTTACAGGATGATCATCTTACAGGATGACCATCTTACAGGATGACCATCTTACAGGATGATCATCTTACAGGATGATCATCTTACAGGATGACCATCTTACAGGATGACCATCTTAAAGGATGATCATCTTACAGGATGATCATCTTACAGGATGACCATCTTACAGGATGATCATCTTACAGGATGACAATCTTACAGGATGACCATCTTACAGGATGATCATCTTACAGGATGACCATCTTACAGGATGACCATCTTACAGGATGACCATCTTACAGGATGACCATCTTACAGGATGATCATCTTACAGGATGACCATCTTACAGGATGACCATCTTACAGGATGACCATCTTACAGGATGACCATCTTACAGGATGATCATCTTACAGGATGATCATCTTCGGGTCTGAGTTTGTTTAGTTTCTACTGGTGGTAGTATTAATGTTACCAGGTGTGGGTTGAAGTTTCTACTGGTGGTAGTATTAATGTTACCTGGTGTGGGTTGTAGTTTCTACTGGTGGTAGTATTAATGTTACCTGGTGTGGGTTTAAGTTTCTACTGGTGGTAGTATTAATGTTACCTAGTGTGGGTTGAAGTTTCTACTGGTGGTAGTATTAATGTTACCTGGTGTGGGTTGAAGTTTCTACTGGTGGTAGTATTAATGTTACCTAGTGTGGGTTGAAGTTTCTACTGGTGGTAGTATTAATGTTACCAGGTGTGGGTTGAAGTTTCTACTGGTGGTAGTATTAATGTTACCTAGTGTGGGTTGAAGTTTCTACTGGTGGTAGTATTAATGTTACCTGGTGTGGGTTGAAGTTTCTACTGGTGGTAGTATTAATGTTACCTGGTGTGGGTTGAAGTTTCTACTGGTGGTAGTATTAATGTTACCTAGTGTGGGTTGAAGTTTCTACTGGTGGTAGTATTAATGTTACATAGTGTGGGTTGAAGTTTCTACTGGTGGTAGTATTAATGTTACCTAGTGTGGGTTGAAGTTTCTACTGGTGGTAGTATTAATGTTACCTGGTGTGGGTTGAAGTTTCTACTGGTGGTAGTATTAATGTTACCTGGTGTTGGTTGAAGTTTCTACTGGTGGTAGTATTAATGTTACCTAGTGTGGGTGTAAGTTTCTACTGGTGGTAGTATTAATGTTACCTGGTGTGGGTGTAAGTTTCTACTGGTGGTAGTATTAATGTTACCTGGTGTGGGTTGAAGTTTCTACTGGTGGTAGTATTAATGTTACCTGGTGTGGGTTGAAGTTTCTACTGGTGGTAGTATTAACGTTACCTGGTGTGGGTTAAAGTTTCTACTGGTGGTAGTATTAACCTTACCTGGTGTGGGTTAAAGTTTCTACTAGTGGTAGTATTAACCTTACCTGGTGTGGGTTAAAGTTTCTACTAGTGGTAGTATTAACCTTACCTGGTGTGGGTTAAAGTTTCTACTAGTGGTAGTATTAACCTTACCTGGTGTGGGTTAAAGTTTCTACTGGTGGTAGTATTAACCTTACCTGGTGTGGGTTAAAGTTTCTACTGGTGGTAGTATTAACCTTACCTGGTGTGGGTTAAAGTTTCTACTGGTGGTAGTATTAACCTTACCTGGTGTGGGTTAAAGTTTCTACTGGTGGTAGTATTAACCTTACCTGGTGTGGGTTAAAGTTTCTACTGGTGATAGTATTAACCTTACCTGGTGTGGGTTAAAGTTCAGAAAATCACTTCTTCTTCTAAACAGGTAAGATGGTCTACCAGGAATATTGTTTATTTGTTTTATACTTAACCTGATAGCATCTTACGACGCTATTGATTGTTTTACAATTAAACCCTAGAAATGTTTTCTTGGATATTTTAAGATGGGTTTATTATTTCGGACAATAATTTATCTCCAGTTCCAAACTAGACTAAAGCAGTTCTAGAGTACCTTTCGAAATACAAAAAATTGTCCCAAGTTTAAGTTGTCCTATTTCCATTCTTAGGGATTATTTAAAGTCCCGGTGGCCAGGTGGGTAAAACTCTGGCGATCAGGTAAGATGATCTACCAGGAATATTGTATGGTTAATATAATACTTAACCTGGTTACCAGTAATGCAATGTTTTCATTATCAGTTCTGCTGCCCACAACTAACATCATCTTAAGACGATCTGCACTTAAAAGTTTCTCCTCTCTTAACATCTCACTCACACTAACGTCGGCCAATGTTTTCTTTTAATTAATTAAATACTTTTTAATATTTCCATTATTATTATTATTCCTCGAAGTTATTCATTATTTATTTTTCATACTTGTGATCAGGCGAAGGCGTTCCCCTGACACACATATACAAAGATCACATTGACCACAAAATATCACACCTGGATACAACTATTATTGATGCAACAGAAAGAACAGGCAACAAGGGAGGTTGACTTGCATGTCAGAGTCTCTTGTTTGTCCAATATTACTAAACACATCATTTATTTGAAATTTTGGTAGTGAAGACTGAAAACCAAAACCTTTTCATTGTGGATGTATATCAACCACCATTGTGGATGTATATCAACCACCATTGTGGATGTATATCAACCACCATTGTGGATGTATATCAACCACCATTGTGGATGTATATCAACCACCATTGTGGATGTATATCAACCACCATTGTGGATGTATATCAACCACCATTGTGGATGTATATCAACCACCATTGTGGATGTATATCAACCACCATTGTGGATGTATATCAACCACCATTGTGGATGTATATCAACCACCATTGTGGATGTATATCAACCACCATTGTGGATGTATATCAACCACCATTGTGGATGTATATCAACCACCATTGTGGATGTATATCAACCACCATTGTGGATGTATATCAACCACCATTGTGGATGTATATCAACCACCACTGTGGATGTATATCAACCACCACTGTGGATGTATATCAACCACTATTGTGGATGTATATCAACCACCATTGTGGATGTATATCAACCACCATTGTAGATGTATATCAACCACCATTGTGGATGTATATCAACCACCATTGTGGATGTATATCAACCACCATTGTGGATGTATATCAACCACCATTGTGGATGTATATCAACCACCACTGTGGATGTATATCAACCACCACTGTGGATGTATATCAACCACCATTGTGGATGTATATCAACCACCATTGTGGATGTATATCAACCACCAGATACAACTTCCCGACGATTCAAGGAACAACTTTTAAAAATTGATTTCTGTCTTCAAAGTCTTCCAACTCCAGCCACAATATCTTGCTGCTGGTTTCAACTTAAGACATCTACAATGTAAGAATGTGGCAAATATTGTTGTAACAGAGATAACCCCAGGTGGCAGCTCAGATCAAAATTCACACACATATGAGTTATTAAATCTCTGCATCAAATTCACATTAAGCCAGCAAATAGTGGAGACATGACTGGAAAATATACTTGATATTTTTCACTAATATTGATCTGGTACGACCTATAACAGTATCAAAGACAATGGACTCGCATCACAACACCATCGTAGTACAGACGTGTGTGCTGGGCTCCTGACCACCAAGATGAGATCAGTTATGAGAGTGTCATCACCAAATTCAACTTCAATAACAGAAACATCCAGTGGGAGCAAATTAACCATGTCCTAAACGAATAATGCTGGGAAGATGTCCTAAACAACATGGATTCAAACATGTGCCTAGAAAGAATTAACTGTGGCATTTAAGGTATGCTCAAGGCACATTCCCGTAAGAAAAAAGAGGGAAGTAAACTATAAAGAGGCAAAAGAAAACATCACAGAGCTGCTCAAAGGGGCCAGTCCTCTGGGACACGGAGGAGACACTGGCCAGAGAAACAGAAAATATTGAACTTAAGCTCAAGGAATCATACAGGAGCGAGGAAACACATAAAGAACTTAAAGCATTAAATTAAAATGAAAGAAATCCAAAATGTTTCTTTTCTTATGCCAAATCTAGGGCAAGAAACACATCAGTATAGAGCCCTTGCTTAAACGAGATGGGACATACACAGATGACAGCAAAGAAATGAGTGAGATACTTAAGTCCCAATATAACTCAGTGTTTAGTGAACTGTTAATCAGACTAAGGGTGGACTCTAAATGCATATGTTATGACCGAGACTCAAAAGCTGCTTAATTTCATTACAGGACTTTGAAAAAGCAATAAATGTCAATCCCAGGCCTAGACTCGTGGAACTCCGTGTTCATCAAGAACTGCAAGAAGCCACTTTCCATTGACTTAAATATTCTATGGAGAGGGAGCAGAGACATGGGGGTCATCCCATAATTACTGAAAACAATGGATAAAGCCTCACTCCACAAAGGTGGCAGTAAAGCAATTGCAAAAAATTACAGACCGATAACACTAACGTCCCACATCATAACAATCTTTGAAGGTTCTAAGAAGCAAGATCTCCAACCACTTGGACTCCCACTAGTTACACAACCCAGGGCAGCATGGGTTTAGAGCAGGTCAATCCTGCCTCTCACAACTACTGGACCACTACGACATGGTCTTGGATGCACTGGAGGACAAACGAAATGTAGATGTAGTATACACAGACTTTGTGAAAGTCTTCGACAGGTACCATCGTGATGTAATAGCACATAAAATGCTTGATTAAAAAACAAAAACAGGAAAAGTGAGTAGATGGATTTATAACTTCTTAACCAATAGAACACAAAGAGTAATAGTAAACAGAGTAAAGTCCGTGGCGGCTCCAGTAAAATGCTCTGTTCCAAAGGGCACCGTACTCGCTCCCATACTTTTACTCAACCTCATGTACGTCATAGACAGAGATGTAAGCCACAGCTCCGTGTCCTTTGCTGATAATACCAGAATTTGCAGTACAGTGTCATCCATTACGGACACTGTACTGCATTAACTAAGTCTTCAGATGGCCTCGGAGAACCACATGAAGTTCAGTGTGGACAAATTTCAATTATTCCACTATGGAAAACTTGAATAAATAAAAATTTCATCACAATAATAAAACAAATTCTAATCACACAATAGAAGGAAAAACTAAAGTGAAGGAATGACTTGGGAGAGAAAATGTCAGAAAATCTCACCATCGAAGATCACAACACTGTTTCTATCACATCTGCTGGAAAACAGTAAGATGGATAATGAGAACCTTCAAAACTAGGGACGCCAAGCCAATGATGATTCTCTTTAAATCACCTGATCTCTCAAGGCTGGAGTACTGCTGTACACTCACGGCCTCTTTCAAGGCAGGCGATATTGCACACCTGGAGAATATACAGAGAACTTTCACTGAACGTATAAGTACAATAAACCACATCAATTACTGGGAATTTTTAAAGTCCCTTGACCTGTATTCCATGGTGAGAAAGATACATCATAATCTACACCTGGAACATCCTAGAGGGACTAATCCAAAATCTTCACACGGAAATCACTCCCTATAAAAGTAAGAGGCTTGGCAGGCAGTGCCATATACCCTCAATCAGCAGTGCCATGAGTACACTGAAAGATAACACAATAAGTGTCAGGGGCCCAAAATTGTTCAACTGCCTACCAGCAGTCTTAAAGTGCTCTCTTCAAGAGAGAACTGGACAGGCAGATCAGTACCTGACCAGTCGGGCTGTAGAGAGAACCTTGGATTACGTGGTTGATCATACCCTAACTTCGGGGGCGTTGACCCTCGGAATACTCTCCAGGTATATTTCATGAATATATTATATAAAACTATGACCTGTCTTGTTTCTAGATATATATTTGTAGTTAAACTAAACTATTGACATCATTTGAAGACATGCAGGTACATAATAGGACTGGTAATGACTATGATTTCCAGAGTCTGGTGAGGGGGGTTATGGGCAAACATTGGGCACTCCACTGGCACCCTGTAATAGTTAAAACTTAAAGTACCACTTGAGAAATCATGTCTCAAATTAATTTATTTGCTTGGCCCATATGGGTTTACAGTGGCGGTGCCAAAGGAGGAGACTTGGGGCATCAGCCCCAGAAAAATTTCCCTCAGCGCTCCAAATAAATGCAGTCATAACAATAATGCTACTTCAAAATAAGTCTCGTAGCCCCTCTCCCTTCTAACAAAATAAGTCTCGTAGCCCCTCTCCCTTCTAACAAAATAAGTCTCGTAGCCCCCTCTACCATCTAACAAAATAAGTCTCGTAGCCCCCTCTCCCATCTAACAAAATAAGTCTCGTAGCCCCCTCTCCCATCTAACAAAATAAGTCTCGTAGCCCCCTCTCCCATCTAACAAAATAAGTCTCGTAGCCCCTCTCCCATCTAACAAAATAAGTCTCGTAGCTCCCTCTCCCATCTAACAAAATAAGTCTCGTAGCCCCCTCTCCCATCTAACAAAATAAGTCTCGTAGCCCCCTCTCCCTTCTAACAAAATAAGTCTCGTAGCCCCCTCTCCCTTCTAACAAAATAAGTCTCGTAGCCCCTCTCCCTTCTAACAAAATAAGTCTCGTAGCCCCCTCTCCCTTCTAACAAAATAAGTCTCGTAGCCCCTCTCCCTTCTAACAAAATATGTCTCGTAGCCCCTCTCCCTTCTAACAAAATAAGTCTCGTAGCCCTCTCCCATCTAACAAAATAAGTCTCGTAGCTCCCTCTCCCATCTAACAAAATAAGTCTCGTAGCCCTCTCTCCCATCTAACAAAATAAGTCTCGTAGCCCCTCTCCCATCTAACAAAATAAGTCTCGTAGCTCCTCTCCCATCTAACAAAATAAGTCTCGTAGCCCCTCTCCCATCTAACAAAATAAGTCTCGTAGCCCCTCTCCCATCTAACAAAATAAGTCTCGTAGCTCCTCTCCCATCTAACAAAATAAGTCTCGTAGCCCCCTCTCCAATCTAACAAAATAAGTCTCGTAGCCCCTCTCCCTTCTAACAAAATAAGTCTCGTAGCCCCTCTCCCATCTAACAAAATAAGTCTCGTAGCCTCCTCTCCCATCTAACAAAATAAGTCTCGTAGCCCCTCTCCCTTCTAACAAAATAAGTCTCGTAGCCCCCTCTCCCTTCTAACAAAATAAGTCTCGTAGTCCCCTCTCCCTTCTAACAAAATAAGTCTCGTAGCCCCCTCACCCATCTAACAAAATAAGTCTCGTAGCCCCCTCTCCCATCTAACAAAATAAGTCTCGTAGCCCCTCTCCCATCTAACAAAATAAGTCTCGTAGCCCCTCTATCTTCTAACAAAATAAGTCTCGTAGCCCCCTCTCCCTTCTAACAAAATAAGTCTCGTAGCCCCCTCTGCCTTCTAACAAAATAAGTCTCGTAGCCCCCTCTCCCTTCTAACAAAATAAGTCTCGTAGCCCCCTCTCCCTTCTAACAAAATAAGTCTCGTAGCCCCTCTCCCTTCTAACAAAATAAGTCTCGTAGCCCCTCTTCCTTCTAACAAAATAAGTCTCGTAGTCCCCTCTCCCTTCTAACAAAATAAGTCTCGTAGCCCCCTCTCCCTTCTAACAAAATAAGTCTCGTAGCCCCTCTCCCTTCTAACAAAATAAGTCTCGTAGCCCCTCTCCCATCTAACAAAATAAGTCTCGTAGCCCCCTCTCCCTTCTAACAAAATAAATCTCGTAGCCCCCTCTCCCTTCTAACAAAATAAGTCTCGTAGCCCCCTCTGCCTTCTAACAAAATAAGTCTCGTAGCCCCCTCTGCCTTCTAACAAAATAAGTCTCGTAGCCCCCTCTCCCTTCTAACAAAATAAGTCTCGTAGCCCCTCTCTCTTCTAACAAAATAAGTCTCGTAGCCCCTCTCCCATCTAACAAAATAAGTCTCGTAGCCCCCTCTCCCATCTAACAAAATAAGTCTCGTAGCCCCTCTCCCTTCTAACAAAATAAGTCTCGTAGCCCCTCTCCTTCTAACAAAATAAGTCTCGTAGCCCCCTCTCCCTTCTAACAAAATAAGTCTCGTAGCCTCCTCTCCTTCTAACAAAATAAGTCTCGTAGCCCCTCTCCCTTCTAACAAAATAAGTCTCGTAGCCCCTCTCCCTTCTAACAAAATAAGTCTCGTAGCCCCTCTCCTTCTAACAAAATAAGTCTCGTAGCCCTCTCCTTCTAACAAAATAAGTCTCGTAGCCCCTCTCCCTTCTAACAAAATAAGTCTCGTAGCCCCTCTCCCTTCTAACAAGATAAGTCTCGTAGCCCCTCTCCTTCTAACAAAATAAGTCTCGTAGCCCCTCTGCCTTCTAACAAAATAAGTCTCGTAGCCCCTCTCCCTTCTAACAAAATAAGTCTCGTAGCCCCCTCTCCTTCTAACAAAATAAGTCTCGTAGCCCCTCTCCCATCTAACAAAATAAGTCTCGTAGCCCTCTGCCTTCTAACAAAATAAGTCTCTAGCCCCTCTGCCTTCTAACAAAATAAGTCTCGTAGCCCCTCTCCCATCTAACAAAATAAGTCTCGTAGCCCTCTGCCTTCTAACAAAATAAGTCTCGTAGCCCTCTGCCTTCTAACAAAATAAGTCTCGTAGCCCCTCTCCCTTCTAACAAAATAAGTCTCGTAGCCCCTCTGCCTTCTAACAAAATAAGTCTCGTAGCCCTCTGCCTTCTAACAAAATAAGTCTCGTAGCCCCCTCTCCCTTCTAACAAAATAAGTCTCGTAGCCCCCTCTCCCTTCTAACAAAATAAGTCTCGTAGCCCCCTCTGCCTTCTAACAAAATAAGTCTCGTAGCCCCCTCTGCCTTTTAACAAA